>JAGVVM010001300.1:0-33919 GCA_019149425.1 Psidium friedrichsthalianum | reverse complement strand
AAAAATTCTGTTTTTTTTTTTTGTTTTACTTAAAGTTAAGTTTTAGTCAGTTAGTAGGTTTTCTGCTATATCTTTTTTCATGCTGGCTTTTTGCTTTTTTTAAGGCAATTTCTCTCGTTTTTTGTTGTTGTATTGGTTAATTTTTACACACGACTCCCCTTTGATATGGTCGGAATATATATAATTTTTAAGTTCAGCTTAAGGTTTAGAAGGAGCGAGGGGTAAGGTCACTTAGCTATATTAGAGCGACGAGTTGAGCTAGAGCGGAGTAAGAGGTGTATTTTATAGGCTGAGGTTTGGAGTTGGAGTTAGCTTCTTAGAGATTAGAGAGTTTATTAGGATAGCGTAGATCAGGTATTTATAGCTCTTTTCTGTTTTCTCGCCTGTGTGTTTTGTTCTTTATTAGCTTTGTTCCAAGAGGTTTTTAATTCAGACCAATCAAAGTTCGTTGTGCGTCTTTTGTGACGGTTCTCCAACCACTCAATCCGAGGTTTTGTGACAGGCTCCTCATATCTGACTGAGGAAGGAGCCGTTGCCAAGTCTGCAATTGCAGGGTCTAGTTGAGTGTGCGTTGTCGAGCTCCGGGGACGCCGTGTGTGCAGCGTTGGGGTTGTTCAGCCACGGCGAGGGCATTGGACCAGCGATGATGGGGAAAGGAAGAAAGGCAAGAGAGAGAAAAAAAAGAAAAGAAAAAGACGGACAACGGACAAAAGGAAAAAAGACGGGAACCACACGGGAACACCACTATAGTCGAACAACACCGTGCATTGTTTTTTTTTTATTAGTAAAGATAAAGTGTCAAAAAGGTGTTTTACTTTTAACATAAAAAGTTCTTGAACCGGACGGAAGACGGAAAGAAGGAATAATTTACGGGGATGGGATGGCTTGGCACCAGGGGGGAAGACGAGAAGGAGATAAGACGAAACCGAGCGAAGAAGCGACGACGAAACCAAGAAAGAGAAAGAAAGCAAAGATCTAGATCGTCACCATCACCGGCGTCAGCCGCTACCATCAAAAAGGAAATGAAAAAAATGACAGAATCCCAGACATTGGGTCGAGGGGGAAGGAAGTGTAACAATCATAGACGAGGACCACGCTCATCGAAGCCGAATAAGTTGGTAGTTTACGACATATCGCCAATAGCGTGAGCCAGCGACAACGGGTGAAATTCCTACGCTCATTACGAACGAATTTCTTACATGGGTGGCGTCCGCGGATTCTTTCGTTTTTTTCCCCCCCCCCCCCCTTTTTTTTTTATTTTGATTTGGGGGTGTTTCCTGAGATTGTGGCCAACAGTTCAAGTGGGGGTTCGTGGGAGTTTCCTTTGGGGTATTGGCTTGGCTGGTCCCCCATCCACGTGAAAAATCCCAATGATGCCAAAAGAGAGTTATGTCAGGGGAGGATTCAACATTAAGAAAGGATAGGGCAATGACAAATGCTAAAGATTATCGGACTAATGAAATTACACAAATGCGTATTTAATTAATACGTCGTCCGACACTTCTTAGGCCCTAGCACCAATAATTGCATTTAGGGCCGGTGACAAATTTCTGAAATAAAAAGAATATTCCCGGACATATATATTTCCAAGATAAATCATCTAGATTGGGACCAATCAGAGGCCACGTAAAATCAGGTGTGACCGAATATGTACAAGTGAAACTGTGAAAGTCCTGGGGAGAAGAAGATACATTGTTAGCGTATTAGATTTTTCACTTTAAATACCAAGCATCATATATATGGATGAGCAACATGTGGACCAAATCAGAAACTGTCCAGACTGGACTGAACTGCGAATCAAAACGGCACTTTCCATTTCATAAAATTGAAATCGGTGATTTTCGGTCTGGTTCCCGTACTGCCCTGACAGGGCCGATTATTTTTAATAAATTTTTCATTTTCCAAATGTAAATCTAATATCTCGCTGATTTTTTTATTTCTTAAATGCAAATCTAATTTTAATCAATATATCAAAATTAAAGTCTGTGTTGCTCACCCTTACTAACAATCCACTAGTTCCATTAAAACGACAAGGAATTGGACCGACTAGTCCAATTACCGATTCTTGGATGAGATCGGATTGAAGCGGGAACTGATCACCCCTAATCATATATATGCAAAAAAGGGGGTATAATTTTCAAATAACATGCATCTTGGTAGAAAATGTATATATATTTGAAGAAACATATACTTTAAAGAATCCCACAAGGCAGCTTCACAATTGAGTGAGAGAAGATATAGTATGAAGCTCGAGCTTGACTTGACCCATAAATTTCAAACCAAAAACATGACTCAAATTCAATCAAGAATAGAACATTGTGCTCGAGCTATGTATTTACGAAATCAACTCGACGGTATACTAGGGTGATTCAAGCTCAAGTTGGACTTGAAATCGGGCAATTTGATCTTGAGTGATCATTGATTCACATCCGAGCTACACAGAGTATCATGATTCAGCTTCATCCAAGGCTTAATTTGTAATTATTTATTGTTTGGTGCTCTGGGATGGAAAATGGAGATTTTCTATGGTGGGATTGTCACGCCATCAAAGCTAAAATTGGATGATTAGCGAGGCATAAGCTCAGGCTGATCGAATCAAACACCAAGTGTCCCAAGCCAATGAGCCAAGACAAAGATAGGGCAAAACTGTTCTGATCATGATGCCCACTTTGAAGCTTGATATGCCCTGGAAACGACTGTATGATTTCCAAATTAACCTCCATGACCGACATGAAAAAAACCTCCTTGCTTTTTTTGGTGCTTCTTTCCTTTTTCTTCGACACCTTCCTAAGAGACAAAAAATTTAAACCTTAAATAGAAACGACAGGCGTCCGATTCAACATTTCTAATGACTAGCTTTGTCTCGTACTAAAAAAAAAAAGGGTGCTAATCATATGACACATAGACTTTTATTGCCAATGCCAGCCCAATTTTCCTTTTTATTTCATGTTTTGCCAAAACACACTTCATTCTACCCTAACTCACCATCATCTTCCCCAAACCCAAATTAGATATGGTAGATATAATGTCTTAGCTTCATGAGATCGTATACCAAATTGGTATATGTCCCAATCCTTGGTAAATCTGATAAATCTAGTGACGCATCATCATTTAGGTGCTTTAATGTGAGTGTCTATTAGTAAGTTATGTGGTCAACAAAATAATTTAATGGGGTACCTTTTTTTCCCCCAATTTGTGAAAGTAGAGGTCAATTGAATACGGCATTAATCAATTGCTTGTATTTATAATCCTTTTTTTTTATCACCCCTTTTGATGAAATGATCACAATATTCTGGAATATTAAAAGCATATTCCTAAGGTCAAGTATCTTATTAAAGTCCCAAAGAAGAAATTTAAGAGAAGGGAAAGGTTATTTTTCACACTTGGCGAATGCTGATGACTCCATAAATCGTGCGTATGCAAATCGTGAATGTGAAGTCTACGCAATGTGTAGTCATCGTTTGACTATAATGACGACGATTGCTCAACCAGATCTAAGTTTTTGGTGTATAAACTATATCATCGGCCACGTGTTTCAAGAAGATCTCCTATCTCGACAAGATGACGTTTCTAGAATCTCCATTTTCGAACTTTTTTCAATTCAATGAAAAATAAACAATTCGGTGATGAGCGGTATTCAAACTTATCCCGATCCGTTTCACATGCGCAAACCAAATATCATGAAAATTCACAAATGGATACACATGTGATAAATTTACCTTAAATTAATTTTTTGACTACAAAAATGTCCATGACAATTTATTCCAAGCTAATTTTTTCATCACAAAAAATCTTAATCTGGTACACGTGTGACAAACTTATCCTTTGTTGATTTCCGTTAAATTGAGTTAGTGCCACAAAAACTCTAATTTGGTACACATGTAATAAACGGAATGTAAAAATTTCAAATTGGTACACTCGTCAAGTATCATTAGTCATCCAATTAAGCAGTTTTAATGGAAACTAACATAAAGTAAATTTGTCATAAATGTACTGGTTTGAAATTTTTGTGATTAAAAAATATCTTGAGATAAATTTGCCACTATCAGTTTGGAGTTTTCGTAAATTTTCACGTTTCACTATTAGTTTGCCACGAAAAGAAATGGGTATTGGCTTATAAGGCCGTTTCTCAAGTAAAACTATTCATGATTGTTATATCAAGCTAGTCACGGATGGCTCCCCAATTTTTCCCCTAGCAGCCTACTGGTCCCCACGTGAATTGGCATAGAACCGGTCAGGTAAGGCCGGTTCGGGTTTGTTCTTAGGTTGGACCGGTCCGAATGCTCGGTGAGCGCGATAACATAATCGAATCCTAATAGTGGTTTTGCAAATTATTTTCGAGATGTAGGTAAATTGTCGTTTCCAAGAATACATCACAGTCCGGGTCGATGACCCAAAGATGAAATTATTTACACCATGAGTATGTGACGAATCAGTTCCTTTAACCATTAAAATAAGGATAAACGCGTTATATTTATTTTTTTTTTTTCTTTTAAAGTTTCGGTGTGAATCCTAACTGTTACTTCTTTTTTCTGCTTTTTATTAACCGCCACTTTTCAATTCCTGGTCAAAGTCTTAACAACTGTTGCTTGAAGCATCATGAGGCCAGGGACATGTAAACATCGCATCGTCCATGAAACCGCCCACCCTTCGTTGTCCAATCTGTGATCGCGGCGATGAGCAGAGAGTAGTAGTGGGTGATGAGTCAGTGGATGGATGAATTTACCACACTCTTCGTCCCAAAAGAAAGCAAGTCCCCATCCAGGCGAACCCCAATGTCCACCAAGATGAGCTGAAGAAATGAATGCCACGGAAGAACAAAGCACACGCGAGGAGAAACCCGCCATTAAATTAAGGAGACCGACCCTCCAAGAGTCCAATTTCAACTTGAGTAAACATTGATTCTCTTTCTCGTATTATTCCCATTGACGCAACACTCAAATCTACCTCCCCAAATAATAAAATACTGCCACCCCTCTCTCTCTCTCTCTCTCTCTCTCTGTGTGGGAAGGGTTCTCTTGCCTGTAACTGTTCAGCTCCCCCGTGAGTGGGGTTGCTTGAAGTACACCGGGCATTTCAATTTGTGGGTCGGTTTCAGTTCGTGGAATTAATTTCATGTTGGTGAAGAAGAAAGGCGTTTCTGTGGGTCAGTCTCTGCGGATTCCAGAGCATGTGGTTTATTGACACAGAGATTTATTAATCTCTCTTCTTTCCCATTTTTGTGTTTCCTCCACCAAAAGGGAAGAAAAAGATTATTGCTTTGCTTTGGTTTGCTCTCCTTGTACTCGGGTTCTCTCTCTTGCTGATCTATTTCCATTCCCTCTCGATCTTTCTTCAAGTGTCGCCAAGTCTACCAGTTTAGCAATCTTTTTTTTTTTTCCCTTTTTGTAGAGTTTAATTTTCTTTTTTTTCAATATTGTATCTGGGCTTTGATGGTGGTTGTTCCTCATTGAGGGTGTTGGGCTGGTAAGGATTGGGATTTGGTGTTGAAGGAGATGGGGGTGGTGATACAGGGGATCATTGCCCAGCTGGTTCAGTCTGTATCATCACCTTTGCGTCAGCTGTTCAGGGATCTGCAGGTACAGATAGTTTCTTGCCTTTTTTACTTGTTACACTGGATTTTGGTGGTGCAGCTGGTGAGCTCTTTGGATAATTTATACGGTTTGATCTAATAATGAGTAACTGTTGTCTGTGGTTTATCAACGCACTTACAATTGTAAGGTATGTAAATAGGGAGCCTGAAAAGATTAAATCGTCCCTTTGTCAGAATCAATGCTAAAATATACCTGCGCCTCTAGATCTAGGTTCGTCCGGCAATGACTAGGGCCTAGCATGAAGAGGAGACTGGCAAAGGCCTGGCAAAATCATAACGTTTGCCCTATTTGTTTTCCCTTAATTCCATGTGCTATTTTCTGTGCAGGTATCGTGTGTAAAAAACCACTTGACAGTCCTGATTGCAGCTTCTATTCGAGTTTCCCCTGAAAAATATAAATTCATAGTATTACCATCTTATCTCACCCAGCTAAGCTTTCCCGTCTCGAAGATGTTTGCTTATCATGTTTACCAAAAACGGAGGTGACTCATTATAGTGCATTGGTTGTTGATGGATGTTAACCCTGTTTACCTCATTGGTATTACTTTTGACAATTAACTATTTGCTGTCAAGAGTGGTTTTGCTTAACTTTTTTGCCGCCTAGAGCAATGCTTGCTGGAGGAATAATCGCGAGAAATGGATTTTTAAAGCTTCTAAATTTTATCTTGCAGGTTTCAGAGTTTAAACTATTCTGCTGAGATATGGGTTTCATTCATTTTGAATTCTTTATCTGTCAACATATTCCATAGGTGGTTCTGTGCTAGTGGAGAGCGCAAAGTTGACCCTGAATTATGGAAAGAGAAGCTCTCATATCCACTCTCCAAAATTTTCTAAAGACGAGAAATTACCATATAATGGACTTGCGGCGTAAGAGTGACTTCATTTGATGGGCAAGGCTCTGCTCCTATTTGAGGAATAGCGGAGAAATTCTCAGTAGATGGAGATATGTTGTACCCTATAAAGGATTTGAAAAGGAAAAAAACAAACATTGAGAGACTATTAAACTGCCCATGCAAAAATTTGAAAGCTTAAATCCATTTTGCTTTCGATGGTCTGAGTAAGATTTGCCTCTATGCTGATCTAAAATTAGCAAAACCAACTATATGACAGAAAATAGTTAATTCAGAAAAGCCTATATCAATGAAGAAATACAGCGTAAACTCTATGCAAACCATGCCTAATGGCCCTCCGTAGGGTAAACCATGATCTAGCAAACATTTCCGAGAAGGGAAAGCTTAGCTGGGAAGAGATAATGCTGAAAACTATGAATTTTATTTCAGGGAAACATCGAACTAGAACATGCAATCAAGGACTGCCAAGTGCGATTTTTACACGATACCGCACAGAAAATAGCACATGGAATTCAAGGGAAGAACAATAGGGCAAACGATGGATCTGCCATGCCTTTGCCAGTCTCCTCAATTCATGCTCTGGCTTAGTCATTGCGGACGAATCACTAGATGCGACAGCAGGTCATTAGCAGTGAGCCGACAAAGGGACAGATTTGTGCAACTTCTTTATATTTACATACCTTACAATTGCTAAGTGAAATTTGATAAACCAAGACAACAGTTATCATTATTAGATCAAACGTTAAGTTCAGCAGCTGCACCAAGTGCTCAAAATCAGTGTAACAAGTAAAAAAGGCAAGAAACTATCTGTACCTGCAGATCCCTGAACAGCTGACGCAAAGGTGATGATACAGACTTGAACCAGCTGGGCAATGATCCCATGTATCACCACCCCCATCTCCTTCAACACCAAATCCCAATCCTTACCAGCCCAACACCCTCAATGAGGAACAACCACCATCAAAGCCCAGATACAATATTGAAAAAAAGAAAAATTAAACTCTACAAAAAGGGAAAAAAAAAAAAGATTGCTAAACTGGTAGACTTGGCGACCCTTGAAGAAAGATCGAAGAGGGAATGGAAATAGATCAGCAAGAGAGAGAACCCGCGTACAAGGAGAGCAAACCAAAGCAAAGCAATAATCTTTTTCTTCCCTTTTGGTGGAGGAAACACAAAAATGGAAAGAAGAGAGATTAATAAATCTCTGTGTCAATAAACCACATGCTCTGGAATCCGCAGAGACTGACCCCAGAAACGCTTCTTCTTCTTCACCAACATGAAATTAATTCCACGAACTGAAACCGACCCACAAATTGAAATGCCCGGTGTACTTCAAGCAACCCCACTCACGGGGGAGCTGAACAGTTACAGGCAAGAGACACCCTTCCCACACAGAGAGAGAGAGAGAGAGAGAGAGGGGTGGCAGTATTTTATTTGGGGGAGGTTAGATTTGAGTGTTGCGTCAATGGGAATAATACGAGAAAGAGAATCAATGTTTACTCAAGTTGAAATTGGACTCTTGGAGGGTCGGTCTCCTTAATTTAATGGCGGGTTTTCTCCTCGCGTGTGTTCTTTGTTCTTCCGTGGCATTCATTTCTTCAGCTCATCTTGGTGGACATTGGGGTTCGCCTGGATGGGGACTTGCTTTCTTTTGGGACGAAGAGTGTGGTAAATTCATCCATCCACTGACTCATCACCCACTACTACTCTCTGCTCATCGCCGCGATCACAGATTGGACAACGAAGGTGGGCGGTTTCATGGACGATGCGATGTTTACATGTCCCTGGCCTCATGATGCTTCAAGCAACAGTTGTTAAGACTTTGACCAGGAATTGAAAAGTGGCGGTTAATAAAAAGCAGAAAAAAGAAGTAACAGTTAGGATTCACACCGAAACTTTAAAAGAAAAAAAAAATAAATATAACGCGTTTCTCCTTATTTTAATTGGTTAAAGGAACTGATTCGTCACATACTCATGGTGTAAATAATTTCATCTTTGGGTCATCGACCCGGACTGTGATGTATTCTGTGAACGACAATTTACCTATCCATCTCGAAAATAATTTGCAAAACCACTATTAGGATTCGATTATGTTATCGCGCTCACCGAGCATTCGGACCGGTCCAACCTAAGAACAAACCCGAACCGGCCTTACCTGACCGGTTCTATGCCAATTCACGTGGGGACCATGTAGGCTGCTAGGGGAACAATTGGGGGAGCCATCCGTGACTAGCTTGATATAACATCATGAATAGTTTTACTTGAGAAACGGCCTTATAAGCCAATACCCATTTCTTTTCGTGGCAAACTAATAGTGAAACGTGAAAATTTACGAAAACTCCAAACTGATAGTGGCAAATTTATCTCAAGATATTTTTTTTAATCACAAAAGATTTCAAACCAGTACATTTATGACAAATTTACTTTATATTAGTTTCCATTAAAACTGCTTAATTGGATGACTAATGATACTTGACGAGTGTACCAATTTGAAATTTTTACATTCCGTTTATTACATGTGTACCAAATTAGAGTTTTTTGTGGCACTAGCTCAATTTAACGGAAATCAACAAAGGATAAGTTTGTCACACGTGTACCAGATTAAGATTTTTTGTGATGAAAAAATTAGCTTGGAATAAACTTGTCGTAGATATACTAATTTAAGATCTTTTGTAGTCAAAAAATTAATTTAAGGTAAATTTATCACATGTGTATCCATTTGTGAATTTTCATGATATTTGGTTTGCGCATGTGAAACGGATCGGGATAAGTTTGAATACCGCTCATCACCGAATTGTTTATTTTTCATTGAATTGAAAAAAGTTCGAAAATGGAGATTCTAGAAACGTCATCTTGTCGAGATAGGAGATCTTCTTGAAACACGTGGCCGATGATATAGTTTATACACCAAAAACTTAGATCTGGTTGAGCAATCGTCGTCATTATAGTCAAACGATGACTACACATTGCGTAGACTTCACATTCACGATTTGCATACGCACGATTTATGGAGTCATCAGCATTCGCCAAGTGTGAAAAATAACCTTTCCCTTCTCTTAAATTTCTTCTTTGGGACTTTAATAAGATACTTGACCTTAGGAATATGCTTTTAATATTCCAGAATATTGTGATCATTTCATCAAAAGGGGTGATAAAAAAAAAGGATTATAAATACAAGCAATTGATTAATGCCGTATTCAATTGACCTCTACTTTCACAAATTGGGGGAAAAAAAAGGTACCCCCATTAAATTATTTTGTTGACCACATAACTTACTAATAGACACTCACATTAAAGCACCTAAATGATGATGCGTCACTAGATTTATCAGATTTACCAAGGGATTGGGACATATACCAATTTGGTATACGATCTCATGAAGCTAAGACATTATATCTACCATATCTAATTTGGGTTTGGGGAAGATGATGGTGAGTTAGGGTAGAATGAAGTGTGTTTTGGCAAAACATGAAATAAAAAGGAAAATTGGGCTGGCATTGGCAATAAAAGTCTATGTGTCATATGATTAGCACCCTTTTTTTTTTTAGTACGAGACAAAGCTAGTCATTAGAAATGTTGAATCGGACGCCTGTCGTTTCTATTTAAGGTTTAAATTTTTTGTCTCTTAGGAAGGTGTCGAAGAAAAAGGAAAGAAGCACCAAAAAAGCAAGGAGGTTTTTTTCATGTCGGTCATGGAGGTTAATTTGGAAATCATACAGTCGTTTCCAGGGCATATCAAGCTTCAAAGTGGGCATCATGATCAGAACAGTTTTGCCCTATCTTTGTCTTGGCTCATTGGCTTGGGACACTTGGTGTTTGATTCGATCAGCCTGAGCTTATGCCTCGCTAATCATCCAATTTTAGCTTTGATGGCGTGACAATCCCACCATAGAAAATCTCCATTTTCCATCCCAGAGCACCAAACAATAAATAATTACAAATTAAGCCTTGGATGAAGCTGAATCATGATACTCTGTGTAGCTCGGATGTGAATCAATGATCACTCAAGATCAAATTGCCCGATTTCAAGTCCAACTTGAGCTTGAATCACCCTAGTATACCGTCGAGTTGATTTCGTAAATACATAGCTCGAGCACAATGTTCTATTCTTGATTGAATTTGAGTCATGTTTTTGGTTTGAAATTTATGGGTCAAGTCAAGCTCGAGCTTCATACTATATCTTCTCTCACTCAAATTGTGAAGCTGCCTTGTGGGATTCTTTAAAGTATATGTTTCTTCAAATATATATACATTTTCTACCAAGATGCATGTTATTTGAAAATTATACCCCTTTTTTTGCATATATATGATTAGGGGTGATCAGTTCCCGCTTCAATCCGATCTCATCCAAGAATCGGTAATTGGACTAGTCGGTCCAATTCCTTGTCGTTTTAATGGAACTAGTGGATTGTTAGTAAGGGTGAGCAACACAGACTTTAATTTTGATATATTGATTAAAATTAGATTTGCATTTAAGAAATAAAAAAATCAGCGAGATATTAGATTTACATTTGGAAAATGAAAAATTTATTAAAAAATAATCGGCCCTGTCAGGGCAGTACGGGAACCAGACCGAAAATCACCGATTTCAATTTTATGAAATTGGAAAGTGCCGTTTTGATTCGCAGTTCAGTCCAGTCTGGACAGTTTCTGATTTGGTCCACATGTTGCTCATCCATATATATGATGCTTGGTATTTAAAGTGAAAAATCTAATACGCTAACAATGTATCTTCTTCTCCCCAGGACTTTCACAGTTTCACTTGTACATATTCGGTCACACCTGATTTTACGTGGCCTCTGATTGGTCCCAATCTAGATGATTTATCTTGGAAATATATATGTCCGGGAATATTCCTTTTATTTCAGAAATTTGTCACCGGCCCTAAATGCAATTATTGGTGCTAGGGCCTAAGAAGTGTCGGACGACGTATTAATTAAATACGCATTTGTGTAATTTCATTAGTCCGATAATCTTTAGCATTTGTCATTGCCCTATCCTTTTCTTAATGTTGAATCCTCCCCTGACATAACTCTCTTTTGGCATCATTGGGATTTTTCACGTGGATGGGGGACCAGCCAAGCCAATACCCAAAGGAAACTCCCACGAACCCCACGTAGAACTGTGGGGGACCCTTGGAAATCCTTGGAAAACAAAAGCTTCCAAATCTTTTTGCCTTTTATATTCCCTACATGCTCCGCAAAAAAAGATTTTTACTGTGTAAAAGAATAATGCTTACACGCTAAGCAAATCGGGCCACAACCTAACTTTGATATAATATTAAAATGTTCGTCCTAAAAGATTAAGCTCATAAATAAAATGAGACGACGCATATACAAAAAGTGCGTTAACCGTATAGAATAAGAGATGTGTGACACTTTAACGTATATAAAGTAAGCTTTTAAATAGCCAAGCCTTTATGCTCGTACTCTTAAATTAGGGATAATCGTCCAAAAATTCTTAAACATATTGTACGGTTGTCAATCCGGTCCTAAACTTTTCAATTTTGCTAATTTAGTCATCAATCTTTTGATGATCTGCCCATGTAATCATTATAGTCAATTTTGACCTGAAAATGTTGACGCGGCAATCCAATCAGCATTGGCCTTCCTACGTGGCATGGTGAGCATTGATGTGGGCGTTTTTTTTTTTGCAATTTAGTCATCAACCTTTTGATGATCTGCCCATGTAATCATTATAGTCAATTTTGACCTGAAAATGTTGATGCGGCAATCCAATCAGCATTGGCCTTCCTACGTGGCATGGTGAGCATTGATGTGGGCGTTTTTTTTTGCAATTAATTTTTTACTTTTTTTTTCTTTACTTTTTTTTCTTTCTTTCTTCCTAGTTGACAAATCAACATTGCCCAAGTGAGGTTTGCTAGCCATGGCTAGGGCCTTGACGACCACTCTAGCCACGAAGAAAAAAAAAAGAGAGGAAAAGAAAAAAGGAAAAAAACTCAGAATTTTTTGTCCAAACAAAAGCCAAATGTGCCACGTAATCCACATTAGTGATTCCTTACCAAAATTGACCGAAATGACTACAATGGTAAATCTTAAAAAAATTTAGAACTAAATCGAAAAAAATTTGAAAATTTTAGGATTGAAGTAACCGTTGTATGATAAATTTAGGACTTTTCGGATCATTTTGCCCATAAACTAATAAAAAGGAAGGGAAAAAAGATGCGGTGTCTTGACCAACTTCCCTCTGTTAAAAATGCATACAAGTCCAATCAAATGTACGTCTACATAATATCCTATGAAAATCCGGAGATTTGTCAAGATTATGTTGTTTTAGGGGTTTGCTTGGTTTAGAAATCAAACCCAGGACCTACTAAACTGCTAGCTCCAATTCCACCATATAATATTCGAGTAAGAGCCTGTCTTTATCAAGAGTCAAAATGCTCTTTGGATGGGAAAGTAATGATTTCCCCAAGCAGGCCAGTTATGTTTTCCAAGCTCTGTATCTGATGTTTCTGTACTTATAGCAAAAATCAAGCCCTGCCTAAAAGAACTCTTTCCGAAAGATGATAGTCTATAGTTTCTTTAAGTACTAATCAAGCTATGGTTAGAAGAACTCTATCCAAAAAACGGTAGTTTATAGCTTTTTTAGTACTAATCAAGCTGTGATTAGAAGACATCTTTCCAAAAAAAGATAGTCTATCGATAATTAAGTAAAATTGTACCGTGAAATTTATTAGTAAATAGGAAAGATTGGAACCATAAAAGCTGCGTTTGTTCTGCGAAAAATGTGGCATTTCTAGATAATATTTTTTAGCAAGTCATTTTCAACGACGATATTTTTCAGTGTTCGACTAAAATCTGAAAATGAACTAGAAAATATTTTCCATAATTTGGTATGAAAAATCCGATTTAATTTTCCTCCGTGACCTTATTTTAATAATTTTTTTGGTAAGGTAAGAATAATATTAGCTAATCACTGCGCGATACAAAAGAGAATTTTTTTTATTTTATCTTTAAAAAAATCAAAAATTTTAATTATTTTTTATGGTTTTCTTTTTTTTTCCTTTTCCTCTCTTCTTCTGTCGATCACCAACCACAGTGATGGCTAGCGATCAGTCAAGGGTGAGCTTGAGCCTCGCCTCGCCTCACTCCCTTGTGGCCGGCGATTGATCAAGAAGAAGGGAAAATAATATAATATAAAAAAATAAAAAAGAAGGAAATGTGAACGAGAGGAGGAATAAAAGATGAGTAAAATGCTTTTTTTTTGCAAAAACAGGAAAATATATTCCCCTCTTTAGGAGGAATTCTTTTTTTGGGTAAATTTTTTTTGAATAGTTTATTTTTTGTGAAATAAATTTCGAAAAATTTGAATTTTTTGTTTGTCAGTTGTTTTTTGCGAAGTAAACCGAGCGTAAAGAGTGCTGGTTTTGATGACAAGTTCTGCCCCAAAATTCAAAGTGCGCAGTTCTCGTGTCGTTATCTAATAGTTTCTACTTTTCAACGCATGATTGGCATTACTTTTGTGTTTTAACTCTTGTTAAGCAGGAAAAGGACCATCCTCCGAACGAATATCCGCACCATTTCAATTGATGCAAGGAATCAAAAGTAACTTATAATTGAGGATGTAAGTTATTAATTATTGTAACCTTCGCTATTTATTTCACCATCAAGTGCCCGAAGAGTTAACCCTCCACTATAGACTGTATATTTTATAAGATTAATACCACGAAAAATTTTGAACTGGTACATCTGTGACAAATTTAACCAAAATTATTATTTTTTATCATGAAAAACCTCAAATTGGTACATTTGTGAGAAATTTATCTCAAATTATTTTTTTGATTATGTAAAATCACAAACTGGTACATCTATAACGAATTTACCCCAAACTATCTTTTTGACCATCAAGAGCTTGTGATAAATTTACCCTCTATTAGTTTTCGTTAAGTTGATTTAATATCTCGAAAAACCCAAAATTGTTACACATGTGACAAACAAAAGGTAAAAACCTTCAATGGGTATACCCATCAATTAACACATGTCATATAACTCAATAATTTAATGATAAAATTTAACGAAAACTAACGGATGGTAAATTTGTCACAAATATACCGGCCTTAAGGTTCTTGGTGGTCAAAAAGATAGTTTTGGATAAATTTGTCATAGATCTACCGATTTAGGTTTTTGTGATTAAAAATAGTTAGGTAAATTTATTATAAGTGTATCATTTTTGAGTTTTTGGTGGTATTAACCTTATTTATAACTTGTCCCTTACTCTGTTTATAAACTTCATTCTACAAATATAGGTAGCAAATTACACATCTACATGAATTTTGGATTTTGTAAAATGGCCAAATAAAAATAGGGTAAAAGGCCATGAAAAAAATTTCAAATTATGTTTATCGTGACACATTTACCTTGGTTTTTTTTTATAACATAAGAATTCAAAATTATGTCTACTGTGACACATTTATTTTAAACTTTTTTCTTGAGATAAAAAATCCTAAAATTTTTTACGGATAGGCACATTTAACAATGATTTTTCAATCATAATAACGTCAGTTTTGTGTAACTTAAGTCCATGTGGTGTCACAAAAAATTTAGAGTAAATATGTTGTGCATATTTTTTTTTTCAAAAAACGACTGCTCATGTTAAAAAGGTGGTGGGGGCGAGACGGTGAACGATAGGATGGTTGGATGGATCCCACGAACCCTAGTTTTCAAAGGTTAATTAAGTGTCTTAGCTCCTGCTGTGTTGGCTTTAAAAGAGAAAGAAGCTTTGTATTGTTGTGACACTCCATAAAGTGATGATGTGGTGGTGATGAGATGAAACGCTCCCGTTGGCTACAAAAGATAAGATGAGATGCTAATAAAAGCACGTAAACCAAGAAAAAAGCGGGAATTTTAATGCTTTCTGATTAGAAGTTCAAAAGCAGAATAGAGAAATTGTCCCCAAATCCTAAACTTAACGTAGGGTGACCAAAATAAACTTTTCAATTATATTAATTTTATCATAAATATTTTGATTATTTATCAATTCAGTTATAATCCTTTAGGTAGTTGTCAATATAATCTTTTTGGGCAATTTTAGTCCAAAATCACTTTCGATTTGGTATGGCTAACGCCGATGTAGATAACTTTTTGCATTTTTTTAATTTCCATGATTTTAAAAAATTATTTTATCTCATCTTTTCCTTTTCATTTCTCCCCCCCCCCCTTTTTTTCCTTCTTCCTTAGTCGGTTGCCTGACCTCGTCGATGGTGCCGCGATCGGCCACAAGTGAGACCCTCGCTGGTCAATTGTTGCTTTAGATTTTGGCTGGGATATAGTTAGGTTTAATCCCATCAGTGCAAGCTTAAATTGACCATACATATTAAACTTGATGGTTGCAAATTAATCCACTCAAACCATGCAAGCTAGTTTGAAAGAAAAATAAGATGATTTATGCCTGTAAATTTTGATCAACGGGCATGTATTGTGATCCAAGAGCAATTTCAAAATGTGTCCGGGACTCTTATAGGTGATATTGTCATTACGGATTATGGGATTCTTTCGGAAATAAATACCCTTTGTATTAATTTTTGAGAAATGCCAAGTTTCTTATTATTAATTAGTATAAAGTTGAGAATATCATCTTGAACTTTTAAATGAATAAATCCTTTGAATATCATCTCGGGTATTGTACATGTAGCTTCTGATGTCTCAGCAACAGAACCAAAAAGGGCCAAACTACACATTTCACCTAACCCTAGTTTGGCATTATATCATGAATTTCTCACACGTGGATGTGGACAAGCCACATCAAACCCCATACTCTAACACACATAATCCCTTCTAATATGTGGAGGGCCATTGCTCCATATATATTTGTCCGCAATATCCAACACATGCTCCGGAGAAAAAAACATTGATTTGCTTGGTCTCCTTTTTCTTTATCATTTTCCCCGAGAACATAAAGGAAAATTATTGGGATAATGATGATGTTTCGATTGTTATAGCAAGGGTAACTCTGATTAAATAGAAGAGCTTTAGTGAGAAAAAAAAAGGTCAAATTAGTAAAAGGGAAGATCATTGGGGACCATCAGGAAGGGTAAATTAATGGAGTTCTTGCCCAAATCCAACGTGAGAATTCAATGCAAAGTAGGTCTATTTCACTACCTCGGTGGAAGCTTTGTGTTGCTTTGGCTTGCCTGTTGGTTAAGGTGAAAGGAACTTCCTTTGAACGAGTATGATCCGCAAGTAATACAAAGGCTTAGTTGTTTCTCCTCCCCACCCAAACCCCACCACGCACTCCAAGCATCTTCTTTCCCTCAACCATCGAATTACATTATGGTGGCTCTAGTAAGTTATGGCCTAAAGCCAGTGTTGTTGTGCATGCAATCTTGTGTTTAATTGAGTCATGTGCATCGGCACATGGCTATACTAAAAAATGAGTCGATCCAAATGTGACATGGTGTGGCGTTGGGTCATCGCCGGCTATCCTATGTGGCATGCTGATGTGGGCAGCTTGTAGATTGCCGTGTCAGCGATTTTCCGGGATAGTTGGCCGAAAGGATTGCGCTGGAATTTCGTACAAAGGTCTAGGAATACAATAGCGAAATTAGAGTTTATGATTGGATTGAAATCCGTACAATAGGTCTAGGACTGAATTGTAATGTTCCCTCCCAAATTTAGTTTCGATGAACATAATTAGTGATGAATCCGTGGCTTCGACATCACATGGACTTCTTTGATCGGACATCGGCATAACACACGCGAAAGAGAACTCACGATACAATACTTGTTAGGTATCTTAAATTTGATCTGGTTTTCTAGGAAGTACATTACAATCCATAACCGAACTTCCAAATCGCAGGCCGAATGGTTTGCACTCTCCACAGAATCTGTCTGATTTTCCCCACCCAAGAAAGAACATGTGCTTGGAATTAAGCTGAAAGGCCCATCTCAATAACCTGGACTATCCTACCAACACAAGCTAGATCAGTGGAGTTTGATCTTGGAGTCTATCGAACCCAACCCCAATTACATCTCTCGTCATAAATTGGACTCATCGTTCTGTCACCACATAATTACAGTTAAACACAACTGACAATCCCCAGTAGCCACCAAGAAACACAAACCTCTCGATTTACCAGATTTGTATATTGAATTGAACAGATCGATTAACAACAGATATCCAATATCGAACATTTGTATTAAGCTAGTACGGAGATTTTGTTTATTTATTTTTCCAACATGATTCCCGTTCGCAACAATTTATATCTAAAGGAACTGAATTGTTGGCGACAATCAAGACACGACAAGAAACTTAAACTTTCAATAGTTTAATTTGATGAGTTTGTCAGTGAAACTGGACATGATAACCTTTATTCAAGCAAAATGTACTTCGATTTTGACAGATATTTGCATTATTTCACATGAATGACTATTCCAGATTGCTTCTGGTACTTCTGCTCTCAAACCTTCTTATGGCCTTATGGGAATCCAGTAATAGTATTTAGGACGGTGGACCGTCTCTCCGAGAGACGATAGAAATCCTTAAATCAATAGTTTTTGGGAATCCAGTAATAGGTTTTCCTTTTTTCTTTTTTTAACTGGAGCAAATCAATGTTATTTTTCTACATATTACAGCCTCTCGATGAATGCCCATTCGTCGACTTGCATGTGGAAGTATAAACATCAGTGCAGCAGATAAATTAGAAAAACTTTTGAAAGATTCAGACAATCTGAAAAAAAAGAGGGAAAAATATATGTATGACGAAGGAGGCATGAAAGCACAAGGACTTCGAGGGAAAGCAACCGAGGAGGATTTGACCGTTCATGATGACGAAAGATGAAGACCGTGAATGCGTTGACTTCGATGTGTGAATGAGAGTGGATATTATTATTATTATTTTTTGGTCGGATAGAGTAGATCTTAGTTTGTGTTGAATGTGACCTGTTTGCATAGCACAAGATCGAATATAGGATACTATACTTTCTATATAAGATTAATCGCATTTGAGTGGGTCAGACTCAATAAGGGAATTGCTTTTTCAGACCCGCAGTTTTGCCCTTTAGCCCGACTAAGATGATGTGGGCCTCATCTGGCCACTTGCCCAATATCAAAATTTCTCGAATCAGGCGTCGTTTTGATAGGAAATGATGATACTTATTTTTTTAATCAAAATAATATCTTTATTTCATATCAAAGAGAGATACATCACTTCAAATAAATATAAAAATCCACAAAGCTAAGTAAATCTGAAAAGTGAATCATCAATGACAATATGAGTCATATGATTTAGGAACTAAATAAAAAAATATTTTTGTAAATAGAAAAATCTTAAATAATAAAAATAAACCAATAATTAAATTCAAATGTATTTGTATTCTATGTTAAAAAGAAAACTCAAAATAACAAAAAAATATGCTTTATTTAATTTTTATTTATATATTAATTCCTTCTATTATAATATATACACCCAGTATCTATATCACTACATATTTATAATATATACACCAGTATCTATATCACTACATATTTAAGTATAAAGTATAGCTTATTATTTAATAAAATTTTTATTAAAATGATGGAATGGAATAAAAATAATGATAAAAAGATATTTAAAATTCAAAATAATTAAAAAAATGAAGTAGAAGAACCCAGATTTTAAGTGAACATGTTTAAATTTGAAAATGATCTTTTTAATTCTCAAAAAATGGACCTCTTGTTTGTTTCTCTAATTCATGTTGAAATTTCATGACTCCTTTGTAGTTTTTAAGTTCACGACAAAACTCCATGAAAACGGTGAGAGATAGAAACTTCTTGTTTTAGCTTTTTAGTTCATGTCAAAAGTCTATGAAAGCAGATTGAGAGTCAAAACTCATTCTCCTCCGTCTTTTGGTTCACGTTAAAGTTTAACAAAAAAGTAGCGAAAGAGCAAATTTTTTTTTACAGTTGCAAGGGTGATGATTATATTTTCTTTCTCTAGCTAGATTTGGCAGTGAATTATGAGAGGGATTCTTACAGTCTCCGTTTGTGCATTTTCAAAATCATGTACATCAATATGTCATAAATCAAATAATAAATATGATATGATAATGTTCATACTTTATACTACGATGCACCCACATAGTGGATATAATTGCTAAAATCCCTGAATTTCATATCCTATTTCAAACTATGAAAAACGCAGCTGATAATGAAAATTATAAAGTTGTTTGATGTAGTTTCTTTTTAGGATTAATACCACGAAAAACCTCAAATTGGTGCACCTGTGACAATTTATCCCAAACTATTTTTTTAATCACCAAAAAATTCAATTGGTATACTTGTGATATATTTACCTCAAACTGATACACTTGTGACAAATTTACTCTTTGTTAGTTTCTATTAAATTTTATCATCAAATTGACGAGTTGGATAACATGTGATAATTATCGACTGTACACATTTGGGATTTTTACAGTCACGAGTATATCAATTTGAGATTTTTCGTGATACTAAATCCAATGCAACAGAAACTAATAGAGGATAAAATTGTCACAAGTGTACCGGTTTAGGATTTCTGATGATCAAAAACAGTAATTTGGAGTAAATATATTATAATTGTACCAATTTGAGATTTTTTGTGGGGAAAAGAGTTTGGGGTAATTTATCACAGGTATACAAAAGATTTTTCATGGTATTAACCCTTCTTTCTAAAAGGAAGGCTTGTACAAAATAATGTTAACTTTGCCTGTTTTCAATTTTATGGTTCCAATTTTTAAAATACGACAATGAAATTTCTACCAAACATATTTTCATTGACAATAATGGAATTGAACAAAAGGATATTGGAAAATTTCCATTGCGTTTTTATATATAGCCTAAAGCTTTTCCTTTAGAAAGGTTTGGGTTAATATCACGAAAGACCTCAAACTGGTACATTTGTGATAAATTTACCAAAATATTTGTTTGATCACAAAAAACTCTAAATTGGTACACCTATGACAAATTTACCTCAACTATTTTTTTTAACACCTAAAAATCTCAAACTAGTACATCTGTGATAAATTTACCCTAAACTAATTTTTTTTTACAATGAAAAATCCCAAACTATTATACATGTGACAAATTTACCCTTCGTTAAATTGGATTAAGATCACAAAAAATCTCAAATTGATACATCTGTGACAAACAAAAAGTAAAAACCCCAAACTGGTACACCTGTGAATTGTCACGTGCCATCTAACTCACTAATTTGACGTAAATTAACAAAAACTAACGAAGAATAAATTTATCACAAGTATACCAGTTTGGGGTTTTTTTGTTGTCAAAAAATAGTTTGGGATAAATTTGTCACAATTGTACCAGTTTGGGATTTTTCGTGGTATTAACCCGAAGGTTTTGCCTCAAATTGAACTAGATCCTTGCTGGTGCTTTAGAGAAAGACAAAAGTGAGGTGCTAAGCATTTTCTTTAGAAAAATTTTATCTTGAATCGAATTGAAATTCCTTGCATATGCTTTTGGGCCAGAAAAAGTGAGGTGCTTGGTTTTGCTTCCAGCTTTATTCGGTTCAAGGCTTGCAAATTTTGTTGCCCAAATAACTTTCCTGAGCTCGAGAAAAGCTACTTAACTTGGTATGACTAAATTTGATCATGGTGTTAGGGGACCATATGAATTCCATTGTAGGAAAAGAGAGGCAGAATCGCCTTCTAGGGATTGAACCACACTATCTATGCCCCAAAGCTGGGAAAATTGACCAAAAAGTCTAAATCTTTTGACGATTTTACCAATTCAATCCTAAACCTTTCAAGTTTGTGTGAAAGTATTTTCTTTAGGAAGATTTTATCTGAATCGAATTGAAGTTCCTGGCGTATTCTTTTGGCTAGACATAGTGAGGTGCTCGATTTTGCTTTGAGCTTTATTTGGCTCAAGGCTTACAAATTAATTTTCCTGAATAGCTCTCTCAAGCTCGAGAAAAGAATGTGCTTAGCTTGGTAATGACTCAATTTGATCATGGTGTCAGGAGACAATATGAATTCCATTGTAGAAAGAGAGACGGAGTCACGTTAAAGTAATGGTTCGATCACTGAGGACTGAACCAAATGATATGGGACCTTGAAATTGGGAAAATTGACCGAAAAATGTTAAATCTTTTGACGATTTGCAATTTAGTCCTTAACCTTTCAAGTTTTGTGTGAAAGCATTTTCTTTAGGAAGATTTTATCCTGAATCGAATTGAAGCCCCTTGTGTATGCTTTGCCAGACAAAGTGAGATAATCAGATTTTGCTTGAGCTTTATTTAGCTCATGGCTTGCAAATTAAGTTGCCCAAATAGCTTTGATGATCTTGAGAAAAGAATTTGCTTAACTTGATAATGACTCAATTTGATCATGGTGCCAAGGAGCGGTATGAATCCATTGTAGGAAGAGAGATGGAGTCGCTTAAAGTAATGTTCGATCACTAGGACTGAACCAAATTATTTGTGGCCCCAAAGTGGGGAAAAATGACTAAAAAGTCTAAATCTTTTGATGATTTGCCAATTCAGCCCTGAACCTTTTCAATTTTGAGTGAAAGCGTTAACTTTAGAATGATTTTATCTTGAATCAAATTGAAGTTCCTTGCTTACGCTTTTGGGCTAGACAAAGTGAGGTGCTTGGTTTTGCTTCGAGCTTTATTCGGCTCAAGGCTTGCAAATTAAGTTGCCTGAATAGCTTTTTCCCGAGCTCAAGAAAAAAAAAAATCTGCTTAACTTGGTAATGACTCAATTTGCTCATGGGGTCAAGGGCAGTGTGAATTCCATTGTAGGAAAGAGAGAGGAGTCGCATTAAAGTAATGGTTTGATCACTAGGGATGATCGTAGCCTTGAAGCCGGCAAAATTGACCAAAATGTCCCTAAATATTTTGATGATTTGCCAATTCAATTCTAAACTTTTCAAGGCTTGCAAATTAAGTGGCCCAAAATACTTTCCCAAGCTCAGAAAAGAATATGCTTAACTTGGTTATGACTCAACTTGGTCAAGGTGTCGGGGCAACGATATGAATTCTATTGTAGGAGGGGATGGAGTCGCCTTGAAGTAATGGTTCGATCACTAGGGACGGAACCTAATGATCTGTGGCCCAAAGCCCAAGCCTATTTGTCAATTTGTACAGGTCTAGCCTGTGTTCCGGTGATAATAACTTTTACAATGAAGTAAAGCAACCTCCGTAAAGTGGGAAAAATGGATATGCTTTACTTGCTATCGATGTGAGAGCTGATCTTTACGATTGGGGAGGTACTTGTATAAAAGGAACGAATGGACTCCGCCTAAGGTTCTAAAAATCATTGGAATTGAATATCTTAATATTTGCGTTCTCCCTTCACTTTATTTTTGAAAGACAACGATTGGTGCAAATACAAAAGGTTTATAAGTCAATTGATAAAAAAAATAAAGAAATTTAGAGAAATTGATATAATTATAATAAATTTAAGATTTTTTTTGGCGATTTTTCTTTATAAGTGAAAACTCACAAAGCGATCTTAAAGCTCGTCGAGAGTACTGCTCGACGAACCTCTTAAACATGCGATCTACTCCTCGCTCGCGCCACGCTTTTTCAGACCTGGCCCTCCCTCCAAAGTTCACACGAAAGATTTTCACGAGCACGTGTGGACACCGGACGAAAACGACGTTGGCGTGTGGCACTCTCTTTTCTTTGCCCTCGGGCTTAAACCGGCGTCGTTTTGGGGGGCCCCTAGAAATTCAAAGTGGCTGGTGACAGGGAGTGTGGGTGGTCGGATGGCAATACGGGTCATATGATTCTTGGCCCCAAGCGTGTGAGCTTTGGAGCTTGAAATGGTCCATGTCTCATCCCCCATTCTTGGCCATCTTTGCCCTTGCCGGGTCACCCGTTCGGAGCCCATTAATGAGAGGCAAAATAGAAAGGAAGGACACAAGGAGGGGCCCCTAGGTCATCGGTTCGCCCAAGCGAGGCGACCTTGGCTAATGCAAGCGAGGGCTACCCTCGCCTTACACTAGCGGAGGAAAAAAGAGAAAAAAAGAAAAGTAAAGAAAGAAAACAAAAGAAAAAAATATTTAAAGAATGAAAATTATCCACATCAACGTCAATCATGTCACGTAAAATGGCCTACGTCCACGTCAGCGATATCCGGCTAAAATTGGCCGGATGGACTCAATTGACAAAGTGTTAAAAAAATTTTAGGACTCAATCGGCATAATCAAAAGATTATGATAGAATTATCAAAATGCAATAGATTTATGATTTTTTGGATAATTTCCCCCTTTCTTTCCTTGTCTAAAACAACCGAGAGAGACGACAAAAAAGAAAGTTTAGGGGTAGAGATAGACGGGATGAATTTGAAAATGGATTATTCGCAACCTCTCGTCAATTAAGCATAGGCGATGGGGAAAATGAATTTGTCCGCAATTAGTTGATTTGGAGTTCGTCCATTCCTCAGCTGTAGCGCCAAGTAGCAATCCGAGCGGTTCTGAATAGCTACAGAGTTTCGAATGCAACAAAATTTGCAGCTGTTAAGGAGGAAGCTCTAGAAGTTTTCTGCTATCCTTGCTCTTTCTTCATGCAAGTTAATTGCGGGGAATAATACCATTAAGCGTTGATGAAAAGGGTTTGCTACGTATATGGGATGAGTCGTGCTTTAAGATTCAGATACCGAGTCTTGCCTAGACAGGAAAAGGAAGAAGAAGAAGAAGAAAAGGGGTTTGATGAATATGCGTAATTTAGAATTATTTTTTGGCAAAAGTCAAAAAGAAAAAAACTAGAGATATGATAGATAAAAAATATATATATCTTTTATAGGAGCCAAGTGGTACTTTGGATTCGTATATCAAATAAGTTCATCATTTGAGTACATCTAAAGATAGCTCATCCATGTCGAGATTAGAGAATTCACGGGGTATTACTTTTTTGAGGTCAGCCATTTAACTAATTCTGCCAAATCGAAATCAGATTAAAGACCTCACGCATCTTGAGTAAACCTCTTGCCGGCTTGTTCTTTGGACATTAATTTCTACCTCGTGTGGAGAAATTTTCTAACTTGTAATATGCGATGGGACAGTAGTGACGGGCTCATACAGGTGAGTTTTTGGTAGCTATGACTATGGCCTGGGACCTTAAGATAACCCTCAAAGGGGATAAACACGTAGGTAGTTTCTCCCCATCCTTATACTGATAAAATAATGTTAAATTTAACTTATAACTACTCATTATCATCGAGACATAGTTCAAATTGGTGAGTCCCTTATTATAGCTCCACTAACATGTCAGTAGTATGTGACCATCTCTCTAGGAGAAAATTATCCAAAAAGTCCTAAATTCATTGTGTTTTTGCCAATTCAGTTCTGAACCTTTTAATTTTATCAATTGAGTCCTAAACCATTTCACGTTTTGCAATTGAGTTTATCCGGTTAATTTCGACAGAAATGTTGACGTACATGTTGGCAGTCCTATGTGGCACAGTTGGTGTCAAGATGGCCTGTGCTGACGTAAGAAATTTTTTTAATACTTTAGTATTTTTCAATTTTTTTCAATTTTTCTTTAGATTTTATCTTCTTTTTTTAATGTTGCCGGTGAAAGACGCGACACCTTCACTGGCTATGGGCAAGGCCGGCGAGGGCCCGATGACCCTCACTGGCCAAAATAAAAATAAAAAAGGAAAATAAAATAAAATAAAAAGATTAAAATGATATTAAAGATTATTGACACTAGTGTCAACCGTGCGACATTGGACGCTTGGTGTTCATGTCAATGATTTTTTGCCAAATTAGCCGGATGAACTTGACTAACGTGAAATGATTTAGAACTCAATTGGCATAAATGAAAAGGTTTATGACTGAATTGGTAAAAGTGTAATAAATTTAGGACTTTTTAAACAATTGTCTCATCTCTCTATGAGGTAACAATGCCAAAAGCTCGAGTTGCCCAGAGGTACGTTCATACGGCTAGAAAAAATCTTCATAAAAGATAGGTAAGCATGAGATCAATGAGCTTACCACACTTGGGGTGGTTATCCATCAGCTAAATTTTTCTTCGGTGGCGAAATCTCGAAAATGCTATCATAAGGTTCTTTCATCCATTTGGGATATTTAGTATGAGCCGCAATTACTCCATCCAATTCAGAGCATGAAGGTTTGAGATCGATGAGCTCGTCACCGCCCTTGCCGCAATGCTGGATTCAAAATGATTTAGGACTCAATTAGCACAATTAAAAAGGTTATGACTGAATTGTCAATGCAAGTTTTCACCAATAAAAATAATGGATTAGTTCATTGTCATATTGATTTCTCTTGAATGCTTATGCTTATCTTTCCTAATCAGCAAGGAAAATGGTCGCAAATGGAAAAAACATGGATCATGCAACTCGAACGGATCATGCACCTTAGCGAGCGTGATCTATAGACGTCGATTTGCCTTTCGAGGGGATGATCCATTCCCTCTTCCCGTTTGCCCCCATTTTAGAGTAAATTCATTATATGCTATTTTATTTATTTATTTATTTGAATTAATAAATAAAAAATATGAATTTAATATACATGTCCAATTTATCTGAATTCTTTATTTTGGAGAAATGATATCTCAATTTATCACATCATATCATGTCGTGTGTCGCTATCGGTTCTACTTAGCCTGCCACAACCTCCTCAAATCCCTAATTTTCATATTCACGCTTTCGATGAACTCCACCCACGCTTTGATCTTCGACAGAACACGAGAGTGGCGTCCAACAATGAGGCCGGATTTTGCTAACCAGACGAAGTAGTATATCCCCTTGTCGCCGTAGGCGATGAGGGAGAGGATCAGGTCCTGCCTAGGGACGAGGTGTGAGGCCAAGGCGAACTTGCCAAGCCGAAGGCCTTCTGACTCAGGCCGACACTGGACTTGAAGCTCTTGAGGCGGCGATGGAGGGGTAGGGTTTCGGGCAAGAGGGAGGAGGACGATAGAGCTTAAGAGATCGGTGGTCGTGGTTCCAGAGTTGGAGAGAGAGAGAGAGAAGGAAATGATGGAGAGAGCGAGAGATACTTCTCAATTTTCTGACGGTGGGTGTCGCAGTGCCAGTTTAAATTTTCTCGACAAATTTTCAAAAAACACTTCAAATATCGAGCTTTTTTTTTTTTTTCTAATTTAGGTTTTTTAAAAAAAATCATTTACCAAATTAGAGTAAAAAAAAGTTATTTACAAGAATGGGGTCCGTGCGGCACTTTAAATGCCGCACGGGCCCGTGAGGCAACCAGGCCCGCACGGGCGGCCTAGAGGCCCGTGTGGCAGTTAGGCCCATGCGGGCCTCTAGGCCCAGCCCGCATTGGCCTGATCTTACCATTTCTTTTTTTTAATTTTTTTTATGTGGTTTAATTATATTTATAATATTTATACTTATATAAATTCTTAAATAAAATTTTATTACTTTGAGGCTTACTTTTATAACATAATTATCAATAATAAATTTAAAAATTCATTAAGATATATGTAATTAATTTATTTAGTATATAAAAAGTTAATAAAAAATATTGCTGGGTCGATGTAGCAACAAATTTTTAATTTCATTTTTTGTGCTTTTTATATATTTATTTTATATTAATAACATTATATATTATATAATAATTTTTTTTATTTCGAAGCTTATTTTTAGAACATAATTATCAATAATTAATTGAAAATTTTATTAAGTTATATATATAATTTATTTATTTACTATGTGAATAATTAATAAAATATATTAACGGGACCGGTGCGGCAGTTTTTTTTAATTTCATATTTTTTTTTACCTATTTTAATAATTTTATATTTATATAAATTTGTAAATATATGTTTTTCCTTTTGAAGTTTATTTTATAACATAATTATCAATAATTAATTAAAAATTTTATTAATATATATGTAATTAATTTATTTGCTATGTAAATAATTAATAAAAAATATTCATGAGGCCGGTGCGGCAACTTATTTTTTAATTTCATATTTTTTATGTGTTATCTTAATAAATTTTTAATCAATTATTGATAATTATGTTATAAAAATAAGCTTCAAATTAAAAAATTATATTTAGAAACTTATATAAATATAAATATTGTTAATATAAAATAAATATATAAAAAGTACAAAAATGAAATTAAAAATTACTGTTGCATCGACTCCATCAATATTTTTTTATTAATTTTTTACATAGTAAATAAACTAATACATATATCTTAATAAATTTTTAATTTATTATTGATAATTATGTTATAAAAATAAGCCTTAAAGTAATAAAATTTATTTAAAAATTTATATAAATATAACTATTATAAATATAATTAAAATCACATAAAAAAATTTTTAAGAAAAGAAATTGTAAGATCAGGCCCGTGCACGGGCCTAGCTTGTGCGGCAGTGAGGCAGCTAGGCCCTGCATGGGCCTGGCTGCCTCACAGGCCCGTGCGGCATTTAAAGTGCCGCACGGACCCCATTCTTGTAAATAACATTTTTTATCCTAATTTAGTAAATAATTTTTTTAAAAAAACCTAAATTGAAAAAAAGCCCTTAAATATCCTCATTTTCTTAAATAAAGATATTAGATAGATATTATTTTAAATAAAGACTTAAAGTGTCATATTTATTTTTTAAAAAAGGCTTGACCAAAGGTGTTTTCGTCATTTTACATTTTCTGATTGTTTCTTTTTTTTGGCTTTTGTAAAACTTGCACCTGGTGAAGGAATCCCCGAGCCGTGCTCTAAAGCCGGTCATCACCGCATCGCAGACCGACGACGCGGTCAAAATCGGACGGCGGCTGTCCGTAGACGGGTCGAGGAAGCCGAGGGACGGATCGCCCGATTCGAACGGCGTGCTCCTCAAGGATAGCAAAGGATGAAAGTGTTGGAGTTGGCGAATACTTCGGGAGCTCTTGTTCTCACCCGGATACGCCCACGTGAGCTTATGGAAACTGAAGTATTATCCAACAACATGTGATCCCTGCGTGCGGAATGCGGGGGTTTCGGGGGCAGCAGCCTCCGACGGGGTTCCGCGTTTAGGTTTTAGGCCATGTTTAGGGTATATATATATATTTGCTCTTTTCCGATCATTGTATGAGCTGAGCGCCTGTAAACCTAAAAACATAATGAAATCTCTTGCAGGGACGTAGCCCTACTTCAAGGATGAACCTGGTAAAAACCGTGGTGCATCTATTTTTGTGATCAATTTCTGTTTGGTACTTCCTTCAGAAAGATACGAGGAAACTCGTAGCGTCTACTGAAGGATGAAAGATCAGAAAGTCTCCATTCTTTCCACGAGCTTCATGGCAAAAGGATGGATGAACTAGTCTTTTCGGAATAAATGATCTCACTCTTTATTTCTCAGGGGCAGTACGATGAATCTCCCAGTCCATGTTCCTGCAAGAGGGGACTCAAGAAAATCGCCGGCCAGAAGTTTTGGGAAACCCGGAGCTCGAAGGAGAATTCCCTCGATCCGGCGAGGCTCCTCCGTCGGCGCCGCGATGCCAGCCCTCGCCTGGGCTCGGCGAGGCGGCCTGGTGGATGGAGATTACGCCGCATCTTTCGGGATAATTGGTTCTTGGGGATTCCCAGGCTCGTTCCCAGAGAAGGGGAGTGCCGGAGGAGGCGACAGGCAGCGAGCGTGGTAGTAAGGAGAGTGCCATCCGTGACAGTTCAGGGAAATATGAAGGTTCAAGAGAAGGAGAAGACGACGATGATGGCAACCAGCGAGGAGGAAGAGATAAAAGCGGAAAAGAAAATAGAGAAGGTAAAAAAAAACAGAAAATGTAAAATGACGGAAAAAGTCCCCTGGTCAAGGCCATCTTTGAAAAGAAAATTTGACTTTGGCCCAATGCAGCAGGGGAAAACAAACAAAGTAGCGGATTGGATTGCAAAATTCAGTAATGTGGATTTTTACCTCACAGTTGGTTGTCCAATCCTCCCCAGCTTTATGGGCTGTATTATGTTCGGAATCTCGTTTTCTGTACTCGAACTCATTGATTTAGTAAATGCAAATCGCCCAATGTTGGGCCAAAGAAGTGTTTTACAAAAAAAAAAATCATCAATTTTCGCTCCAATCATAATATGCGAACGTATCCAAAAATCACCACGAATTTCTTTCCCAAAATATCATTATAGAGCCATCTTAGAGGCTATTATTAGAATGTGCGCACTCATCAACATCCTCACATTTGTGTAGAATAATAGTAGCCTCTTGATGGTGGTAATTTTGAAAAAATCAATGCAATTTTGTATTGAGGATTAATGGAGATAGATTTGAGATTAAAGTTAAAGTTTGGTGATTTTTTTTGATTACAAAAAAAGGGACGTTGGGTTTCCTTCCTAGCGAATTAGGCCTAAAATGAGGTATGCAAAAGTGAGAGTTTTCTCAAAGGGAAGGCATGTCTTAAGGTATATCTACTAGAGTTTTAATACATATCTAGTTTGAGGTTTGAAAAAACTCCTAAGATGATGCTAATGCCACACATACCATTATCTCAAATTTAAACGGATTGCATGATCTCATAAACTATTTAACTACGAAACACCTCGAGAGCTTTAAAAGTGAAATCAAAGGCACCTTATCTCGTCCGGGCGGTGGATTAAAAAATGATCTGGCTCTCTCACAAAAGAACAACCACCGAGAATTTCGTTAAAAAAATAATATCGAGCTAACCACCCTCGAAGTTCGTAGAAAATTAGGGCCATGTTCCCCCCCTCTTCCTCCCTTCCCTCTCCCTTTCCTTCATATTCCTTTAGATTTTCCCATCCATCTCTTCATTAATTTCGTGCAGAGTGATTGACATCTCATACAAAAGTGGAGTTCTGAAATCAAAAGTGAAGTGTCTCGAAAAAATTTACTCTTTCCCCGTATCTCCTCATTCGCTCTGGCTCTGAGTGTTGTGGTAGATCGTTGAGGGCTCCACCAAGTTTCAAAGCTTTTTTCCTATAATCAATATTCTTTTATATTTATTTCTCCCAATTTAGAGTTTCGAAATATATTGGAGTGCTTTTCTATCTCGATGTAGATATAAATGTTGGGATTTACAAAGCGTTTTTGTACTTTTTCAACCTATTTGATTTTTTTTTGGTAAAAGGTAAGATTATATTATATATATAATATATATATAATATGCTACTCAAAAGCGCGATTATAAGGAGCCGAACACAAACTTCGCACCATTAAGACACTAAAATAAATGTCTCAAATTGTACAAAGGTGTATCGGCAAAAACAGGGAGCCCCAAGGCGCAACAACAACACGGCCAAAAACCGGCCAGTCAGGGCGGTCAGAACACCGCCAGAACTACGAAAAAAATATCAGAAAACATCTCCCAATTGGCTGAATCTTCCTGTTAGACAAAGAGGTCTGTAAACCGGCGTCAAGGACAAACCTCGATCTTTCAACAACTTTGTAGATGGCGGGAGTTGTGCATGGAGGGCAAGAAACAAGAAGGAATGTCTAGGCACAATGACTCAGGATAGGTAATAAGTAAACCGGGCTGTGGTAGCCTTTTGAGGGAGATTAGCCACAGCAATAAGACATGTCTAGGCACAATGCTTTTGTTCCACACAAAGGATCACCAAGCGAACCTTCGGAGCTTCAAGGAATAGAGTCCCACGCAAAAGCATAGAGAATTTGCGGAGGGAGCCATTAAACCATACCAGCTTGTCTCTACGATTTTCATCAAGAGCGGGGACATGTTCTGAGCAAACAACCTATTTTTTTGTTCTTGTCTTTGTACAAGTAATGGTGCTTGCTGGGGGACACTGAATTTATGGCGCGCATCATCTTTTGACAAAACCATAGTTACTAGAGAAAAATTTCTGATATTTTGCTCATAGGTCTAATGATTTTAATGCGAGATTGTTGATCGATCGTGATTTTTTGAAAAAGGCGGGTTGTTTTTTAAATTTACTGTATTTTGAGAGATTTTTATTTTCATTTATTTAAATGTGATCTTCCTTTGACAGACATCGGTTGTTTTTTTTTTTGAAAAACCTATTGAATCGGCTCGTTAATTCGCACCTACTTTTACAAAAGTTCGGGTGGCGAATTAAGGGGAGCCAAACTTCCTCGCCCTTTCAATCATTTATTTTTGGGACACGCAGCAAGTGTCGGAATTAAGTCAGGCAACGACACGCAACTTTCCTCTTGACGATGTAAGCAATGACGATCATGCGAACTGACTCCAATCGCAAATGTTGGCCAAGCAGGGGGTGCAAAAGACGCCCCATTCATATGCGTGCACGTGCACAGCGGAGAAGATAAGGTGCTCAAAGAATTTCAGACGTGTCCTGTCCCGGTGCACGTGAGAAACGTTCCCTCTTTATGTTTTGAATATGAGCTAATTTCTTTTGAGTTAAATCCCATCTAAATATTTTTGGCTCCCATCCCTGGCTTTTTCAGAAGATACATAAAATCTTCAGTTAAGATACTTGTTTCTTGGAAAATTTCTGGATGTTGATTGAGCTTTGAGAATACCCATATCGTTAAAGAATATGATGATTTTCTCGAGTGGGGATGACGATAATCTATTTTTACCACGATCAACGCACTAAATCAAAATCTATTGAAATGTCATAATAATATTCGAAATTAACTGGTAAACCTTTGTTGTTTTCGCAAATTCTCCAAATTTACCACAATTATAAATAATAAGAATTTCCGTGAAACATGTTAAATATCGTAAAATTTGGAAATGGAGTCGTCGTTCAGGATTCAGAATGATTACGACCATTCACAGGCTGGAATTTTGGCTCCATCCGAGTCCGTGCATACAAGGGGAGAAGATCCATGAGAACAGAACAGTTCCACTTCAACAACGGCCGAAGAACCTCCATGGCTACCCAAGACGGTTCGATTTGAAACCCATGCCAGGTCCCGTGACACCCTTCCTTGGTCGTGTGATTTGATTCCGTGCAGGCTATGGACAAAAATTCTAGCATTTTTGTGTGGGTTAAATTCCAAGTTATATAAGCAAATCATGGAAGTTAAGCTAGGGTTCATCGCACATACCACATCGAGTAGCAAATTAAACCTTTTATATTTGTTGTCTAATTTAGGTCTAATCTTTTTTTTTTTTTGGTCAATTCAGTTCTAAATTTTGATTTGTGCAATTCAGTCTATCCAAGTAATTGTAGCTAGGCGGCCAATGCTGACGTTGGATAACTTTAATAATATTTTAAAATTTTGGAATTATTTTTAATTTTTATTACTTTCCTTTTTTCTTTTTTTTTTTTCTTTCTCTTTTATTTTTTTCCTTCTTCTTCTCTAGCGGTTGCCCGCCGGTGATTGCCAAATTCTAGTGCTGGTGAGGTCAACTCGTCGACCCAAGCGAAAGCTCGCCCGTGCTGATGGTGGATCGCTGATGATCTACAGCGACAAAAAAAAAGGGGAAAAGAAAAAATAAAAAAAAATTTCGCGTTTTTATGACAATTGCAGAATGACATCAAATAGTTGATTACTCCAACTATAGCCATTATTTGAGCCGGAAAAACAGTTAATGCATCAAGTGACCGGTGCGAAAGTTACTTACTTCCATATTGTCTTATCCATATACAACTCAGCTCTTGGTGATAAGTTAATGTTAATTTTTTTTTCCCTAAGAGTCACCGCCTAACTTTAGTGAAGAAAAGCTCCATGCAATGAATTAGCTTGATCCCGGGTCATGTATAAATCAAAGCATACCAAAGCGCAACTAATGTTTCAATGGTTATCATGTTGATTCTCTTTTTGGTAAAACAACGAGGTTTGCATAGCGTCGACTTCACACGACACTGTCAAGATAAATCTCCTCACACAGGGCAAAACACGAGCAGAGGTCTGCCCACTTTCTTTCTTTTTCGATAAAAAAAGTGACAATGAACTTCTCATTTCTGTTTTTATACAATCCGTCAGTCGGGCATTTTAATTTTTCAATATGGAATCGTTTTACACTTTCACAGCACCATAATGCTGCATCTAAACTCAACTACAAACTTTCACGATCCTTTACAATATGAATATCATATATATTGCATTGAGAAATGACCCAAAAACAAAAAACAAATTTGTCCGTCACCAAAGAGTAAAAAGAAAGTTAACACGAATACGAATGATAAGCTTATTAAGATAAAGCGACATGGGAAATACCAATCTACTAAAAACACACTGTCACGTGTCATACACAGCAGAAGGCTCGTAGCAACAATAACTTCACGACTACCACAATTTATTAGAATCAAACTCAGCGACTCTTTATTCTAAGGCATGATATTATAAGTTTTTTAATTTACCATCTAAGTTGAAATCAATAACAAATTCCGCCGAAAATGAGCCTGATACGTAATCATGTACCACTTGACTCTAAACCCCATTACAATGTGAATCTAAACTTTCTACGTTACTCATGTATACTCTCATTTGTGATAACGAAGAGGTTCATTTTTTTTTTTGAATCTCATTTTTGTTCAAAGATCTTTACTTCATCTAAGCTTGCAGGAAAAATTCCATGCTCATAAATGAGACGGAGTACGTCCAGTACAGACATGCATCTTAAGCTTACAAAGTGGTAATGAATTTT
>JAGVVM010001299.1:0-14756 GCA_019149425.1 Psidium friedrichsthalianum | reverse complement strand
AAACTCACTTCCATGATCAGTTTTAATGCTGGAAATAGCATATCCTTTTTCATTCTGAATTCTTTTCGAGAATTTTGCAAAAGATGAGAATGCTTCACTTTTATGTGCAAGAAATTGAACCCAAGTGAATCTAGAATAATCATCCACAATAACAAGACAATATTTCTTACCCCCAAGACTTAGTACTCTGTTTGGTCCAAAAATATCCATGTGCAGAGACTGCAGTGTACGATTAGTTGATATTTCATTGATAGACTTAAAGGAACTTCTTACTTGTTTTCCAAGGGCGCATGCTGAGCATAGTTCAGATTCTTTGAACTTGGTTGTAGGAAGACCTCGAACTAGCTTCTTTGAAGATAGATTGGAAATGTGTTTGATGCTAATATGACCTAGCTTTCTGTGCCATAACACAGAATCATCCTTGATTGAGATTAAACATTTGATGTCTTCAGATTCAACGTTCAGAAGGTAAATATTTCCATGTCGATAACCAGTGAATGCTTGTTTCTTGTCTTTGCTAATACCTGTGCATTTCATATCTTGGAAAGAGATGCAATAACCAGAGTCACACAGTTGACTTACTGATATGAGATTATACTTTAATCCCTTGACAAGTGAGACATCTTTGATCGTTAGACATCCTATTTTCACGGTTCCATGTCGAATCACTTTTCCTTTGTTCTTTCCTCCGAAGGACACAGTTCTTCCATTGTATTTTGAAAGAGAAATAAATCTTTTTGGATCACCTGTCATGTGACTTGAGCAGCCATTATCCAAGAACCACTTGTCTTTCCTTTTTCGAGGCACCTGCAAGGAAGAGTAAGCTCACTGTTTCTTTGGTACCCATGTCTTCTTGGGTCCACTTGTGTTAGTCGAGACAATTCTATTTTTCTTTACAGGTCTCCAAATCATCATGCAATTATCCTTAATATGATTTTTGGCACCACAATTGATACATTGCTTTGCATAAACAGATTTTGCGAATTGCCTTACGAAATGCTGTTGATATGTAGATTTAGAAGGTTTTCTGGAGATCCTTTCATTTGATTCTGGAAACTTATTTTTGAAATCTCCTTCCTTTTTAAAACCGAAACCAGATTTGTTTCCATAAGGAACTTGTTTGGAAATTATATTTTCCAGATTTTTTGAACCTTGATTGAATCTTTTTGAAATATTTTCAATCTCTGCTTTTAAGGAAATGTTTTCTTTTAAAACTAAATCACGATTTTCTCTAATTAGATTAAATTCGTTTTCAAGAAAACTAATTTTATTTGATTGAGATTCATTCTGTTGTTTTAACGAAGAGTTTTCCTTTTTTAAGCCAGAAACGATTTTAAGAGCTTCTTTGTAATTTGAACAGAGTTCTTCAATATAATCAAAAACTTCATCAGGTACTTCAGAAGCACATACCTCTGTTTCTGAGTCTGAATCTGAGTCGGATTTTGCCATGAGACATAAGTTCGCATAGTCTTCATCACTGTCTTCTGAGTCACTCAGTGTTTCTGCTTTTAATGCCTTTCTGTATTTCTCATACTTGACCTTATCCTTTTTCAGAAGTGGACATTTTGGTTTTATATGACCAACCTTTTTGCAATGAAAGCATACAATGTCTTTGTTTTCCTGTCTATCGCTGCTTGACTGATCAGGTTGTTTGAATGATCTTCTGCCTTTGAAGTTCCTTCCTTTCCAAGCCATTTTTCTGAATTTCTTTACTAGGAGTGCGAGTTCTTCATCGTCGTCATCTTCATTGTCTGAATCTGACATTTCACCCTGTATCTCAGATCTTAAGGCAATAGATTTTTTACCTCTGGAATCCTTTGTCTTATTGACACGTTCGGTTTCATAAGATTGTAGAGTTCACACAAGCTCATCAATGGATAGAGGTCTGATTGTTTGACACTCTTGTATTGATAGTTTGACGTAGTTCCACTCATCAGTGAGTCCTCGAAGAATTTTCCTGACTTGCATAGGTTCTGCGACTGGAGCACCTTGTCTCGCTAGACCACTTGCTAGTATCTGAAATCTGTCAATCATATCAGCAATTGATTCATCAGATTTCATTTTAAACGCTTCATAATCACTTAGCAACATGCTAAGGTTGGTTTCTTTCACTCTGTCTGTTCCTTGATATGTAACGTGAAGTCTATCCCATATAGCTTTTGATGATTCTTCTTCTGCAACACGATTGTATAAAGAAGTAGATAAAGCACAAAAGAGAGCATGCACTGCTTTGGAGTCAAGATTTCGTCTCCTTGCTCTTTCAGAATCTGTCAGAGTTACTGTGACATTTGTCTCATCTCCAGTTGAGGGAGTTGCTGTAGTAGTGGGTACAACTCCGTTAACAACAACATCCCACATTAATTCATCTGATGCTTTAAAGAACCACTTCATTTTATTGCACCACATATTGTAATCTTTTCCATCGAAGTATGGTGGCTTGTTACTGTAGTGTGAATCAGCTGATCCTGCATTATTGATGCTAGACATTCTAGATCGTTAGCTCTGAAGTAAAAACACTCCAAAAATATGAGCAACCAAGCTCTGATACCAATTGTTGGATCTAGCAGTATCACCTAGAAGGGGGTGAATAGGTGATTTAAAGAGATTTTAATGATATGATGCGGAATTAATAATTAAATCAAAATGTATGCAGAATCAAAGTCTGAACAAGTGAAACTAGAGATTCTAATTTTGAGCAAATTATGAATCTGAATGCAAATATGCAACCTCTGAGCAAGCAGATTCTGAATGCTAAGGCTGGCGTGCAAAACATAAAAATCAGAGTTATGAGATAGAAAAACTTGCACACAACAGTTATAGTGGTTCGGCTTATAGCAAGCCTACGTCCACTCTCCCACGCTGACAGCCGATAGGCTGATTTCCACTATATATAATCGAGGATTACAAGAATCTGTATGCTTCTCACACGAATAGCCTCTCAACACATGTAAGTGGTGTCTCTTGTGTACAAAAGAATAATCGCAAGTTTGAATGGCTCAAAGCTTTGGAATTTTTAGTTCGTCACACTTTTTCAATCGTCTTCGTTGATCCTCTTTTATACTCCTCTAACCTTGAACTAGCCGTTGGTCAAGGTGTCCCAAGGATCGCTCCTCAATCATTGATTGATCGTCATCAACCTTGATTAACGGAGACTGTATCAGAGAAGATCTTCTAGCCGTTGTAGCAGAGTTTGAACGCTTCAGAGTCAGTCGCCCAAACAACTGAGACTTCAGCTTTCCATAAGTAGAGTCAATTCAATCTTCAATATCCTTTATATATGGAAGTTGTCACTCAATTGTAGATATTCTCCTGATTTGATGGAACAAGAATCCGGTCAATCAAATCACACAAACTTCCATAGATATCCTAGCCATCTCGGAAACCTGCCATACGTGGGTCTTCAGAGTCTCTTATAAGACTAAGTCTGAAATTGTGTCTGAACATACTTCAGAGTCAGATTACAACTGAAGTTCCTCTGATTCACTTCAGAATTAAGTAACGACTTTTGATTCTGGAGGATCCTTACTGATGAGTTACATAAATCTTCTAGCCCATAGGTATTCAGATGCAGCTTCCTTGAAGACTTTAAGCGGAACTCTTCTTCATCTGAGGGCTTTAGAGACAACGCTCTTCCTTCTGACAAAGTCAGAGGCAGCTCCTCTTTCATCTGAACACTTTTACTTCTACAGACTCAGAAGTAGATACATGACATCTCTCTCTTGAATCTGAACATCAGATCTGGATCCATATGAGCTTCTTTTCACAAACTCATCTCTGCAAAAGCAATTTCAATATATTAACTTAATTCCACAATTGAAAAGGAAAGTTTTGTCAGAGTCAAAACATTCAGAGAGACAAACTTCCTCAACAAAGCCGAGCGTTCAGAGAAAGGAGATTCGCATATCTATCTTGAGTCTGATAGTTTGTCCGCTTGTGACTGGATTTTGGGCTGCTCAGATCCTCCTTGGCTTGCAATAGACATCGTGGAGGATTGCAAATCCCTGTTGACCCAACTAAAAATAGTGTCGTTGTCCTTCTGCCCCAGGTCCGCTAACTCTGTCGCAGATTGGGTCGCTCGGGCCCAAAGAGCGAAATCTCTGAGCCCGAACTGGCTCTCTAAGCCTCCTTCTCTGTTATCTTCCTTATTATGCTTAGACTTTGTTGCTCCATGTAATTCTGTCCCGAACTTTTAATATAAGTCTCGCACTTTCTGACCAAAAAAAAAAAAAACTCCATGTTCGTTACTTGAGTGTCGAACTCATGAGGTCTTGCTCGAGCAACATGTGGTTTGACAGCCACAGTTTAGTAGAAATGATAGATTACTTATAATCGGTGAGAGTCAATTAGCCATCGCAAGATTTAAAAGGAAAAAAAATGAGAAAGAATGAACAAAAAAGAAACAAAATATAAATGTATAAAAAAAAAAAGGCATGCCATTTTAAAAAAAAACTAATTAAAAATATCAACTAAATTTGTATTGCATGAATATTTTTTGACAACGTAATTTAAAAAAGAAATAGGAAACAAGTTTTCCTAAATTGAATTAAATTTGAAAATGTTTAAGTAGTACGGGTTGGATATGGATTGGATCGGGTATGAGTCGTTAGATTTGTATCATATGAAAATGGGTCAAAACGAATTAAATAGATCAATATGAATTGTATCATATTCGATCTGATTCAAATTTGACCTCATCTACCCATTTGATGCGTCTGTCATACACATTCTTGAGCAGGACTTTTTTCGAACATCTACGAGGAAAGAGTACGATTAACGATGGTTATAAATAACAAGGATTCCGTAACGAAGAACAGTAACGACAATCGACGATTCAAAAAGCAGAGCATGTTGGTGCCAATCCTGCTCGTTTTGCCACCCCATTTCCAACTAATCAATTTCCTAAAAGGACGATATATAAATATAAATAAAAAACAGATTTTTGCTCTTCCCACGTCATCGTCCCGACGTCGAATTTTGACTTTGAAAGCTGACCGTCCCTTCCAGAAAAGGGGTCGCTACGTATCATTGTCCAGCGCGCTGGCAGGTTTTGACCTCTGCCTCTCTCTCTCTCTCTCTCTCTCTCTCTCTCGCTCTCGAGACGTTTCTCGACAGCAAATTCTCGCAGACCATTCATTTCGTATCCTCCTTGCGCTCTCATCCTCTCTAACGCTGGAAACGACGAAAGTTCTGATCGTTCCATCGCCCGCCAGGGAAAGAAGAGACGCACGATGCCGTTTTGCGAGGTGCGCAATAATGGCATTAAGCTCTTCTACCGGACCTACGGTCGCGGACCCGTCAAAGTCCTCCTCATCATCGGTAAGTATAACGTTCTGGTTCCATTGATTTGTTTTTTTTTTTTTTTGTGGGTGGGGGGTTGAATTTTATGTGGGCGGTGTCCGATTGATTGTTCTTGATTTGCTGGGGGTCGATGGGCAGGATTGGCTGGTACCCACGAGTCTTGGGGCCCCCAGATTCGGGGATTGACGGGCACGGACGCGCCCAACGATGGAGATTCGGCGGCCGTCGAAGGCGAAGCCGACAATGAGAGCGGCGGAGACGGCAGCGGGATTGAGGTCTGCGCTTTCGACAATCGCGGCATGGGTCGGAGCTCCGTTCCCACCAAGAAGTCATCGTACACGTGAGTTTTTCTTTCATTTTGTTTGATTTCGGATTGTCGTTGATGATGCGTCTTGCTGTGCGTTTGTGTCTGTCTGTTTAATGCACAGGCATTATTGTTGAAATCGTGGGAACACTACTTTTCTTGCATTTCATGGGATGCTTTTTCTTCTTCTTCTTCTTCTTCTTCTGTCCAATCTTTTTGTTTCTTGTTTCTTGTTTCTTGTTTCGTTTCTTCTTGTTCTTGGGTTTGACAGTCCTTTATTAACCTCAAAATGATTCAACGCGTGCAGTGAATTATTTGAAGTTCTCTCCTTTCGGACGTCGTTCATAAGTTCTTTTGGTTATCTTTCGCTGAGAATTCTATCTTTTAAAGCTGTTTCAGCTGTTAGGAAAGCAAATTGACTCCATTTTTACATGATATTGAGTCATTTGAAGGATGGGTTCCTTATTTCTTTGCTGAAAGTAGGGAGGAGTAAGTATCCATCTCTGAATTATTATCTCATCCGATGCATGGTTGAGCCTCGTGTTTTGAACGAGTAAAACGTGGAATAGCAAAGATTCGGGATTTGGTTGACTTTTCCTGAGATACATGTTCACAAACCAATTAAATAATAATGTTGTTGCTGGCCAAAGTTGGCTTCCTCATTCAATAAAAGTGGGAATGGTTGGTGCAGAACAAAGATAATGGCAAAGGATGCAATCGCAATAATGGATCATTTGGGCTGGAAAGAAGCCCATGTTTTTGGCCATTCAATGGGTAAGTCTTCACTTCACCTGAACTTTGACAATACGGAGGTTTCATTTTCGTGTCTTTTTGTGCATTCGTAAGCCACCATTTTGTCAGAACGTAGGCTAGATTTATTTGGGGTCAATCAAAGTCCCAAGAATCTCAGTATGTGCAGTTTCCCTTTTCTTTTCTGATGATTTATTTTAGATTGGTTGTGAAACAGGGGCGATGATCGCTTGCAAACTGGCTGCTATGGTGCCCAACAGAATTCTTTCACTAGCTGTACTTAATGTAACTGGTGGAGGTTACGAATGTTTTCCTAAGGTAGAATGTCTTTTTTGTCATAATTGTAAACCTGTTCCTTGACCATGTTATGCCAGTCTATGGAGTTGATAGTTGCCTGTGGATTTCCAAAACGTTTCCTGTGGATTTCCAAAATGTTTTACTTCAAGTCATCTCCATCAAAGCAACCGGCTCAAGGTATGCACTTGCACACCAAGCACTGGCAGGATGTAGTCGTGCAATACGTGCCAATGATCGTGCCCATATACAGGATACTGTACTTCTGTATTGATTAGATGTTCGTTAAACAGTATCCCAATGGGGGTGTTATTGATGATTAGATGTTGGCAATGAGAGATCTCGCATATTTTGCAATAATGTCTATTCAGGCTGTAATTGACAGGATGAGCATTACATGGATAGACATGGAAAAAATTTGACATGTGGCAGCTCTTCCTGGTCTAATATCATTTGATAATCCAAATTCCATATAATTACATGATTAAACTCGTAGAGTTTGCACCGGTCTCTCTTAGTGTAGTCAAATTATATTTAAATACACTGATATTGAGGTAGCAAAGTTCTATGGTGATTCCGATTGGAGCATGGTGCGCTCTGTCTCTTCAAAGGAACTTCCTTTCGCAAGTTACTGCTACCCAGGACTGGTGTCAACTTGACTCTGAAGTCTCTGTCGACAACAAAAGCCAATTATTTGTTTAAATCCCATGTGTTAATTGAATGAGCTTTAGCTGACCATATTCCTCGTCCTTGTAGCTTGACCGGAAAACATTATCCATCGCATTTCGTTTCTTGAGGGCGAAAACTCCTGAACAGAGGGCAGCTGTGGACTTGGACACTCACTACTCAACGGTAAAAAAATAATGGTGTTAAACTGTAGGAATGAATTAAAAGATTCGGGGACATTAGATACATTTCCTTTTTCATAAATATCTCATTTCATCTGTCTTTGATTGGTCTTTTTTATCTGCAGGAGTATCTGGATGAGTATGTAGGGTCTAACACCAGGAGGGCAATTCTATACCAAGTAAGAGATGCCAGACTAGGTTGAATTTTGTAGTTAGGCTGCATTTAACTTCTTATGTTAACAAAATGAAGCGAATGGACATGCTTTTTTTGGGGGCGCACATGCTTTAAGTTGAACCTCGCTTCAGGCTGACCTCAAAGGCTATATGTCTGAAAGCGGTATAAGTTTCCAAAACATGTTTAGAACATTGCGTTTGTAAAAAAAAAATGACATGAATAAGTCAGTAAGATTGCCTAAGAATCAGAGTTGACCTCAAAATCTTGATGTGTAAGGCACCATGGCCTTGATAAAGGGTTGCATATCCACAAAATCTGCAAATGATTTTAAAGTTCCTCTGGTTGTTTGTTTTCTTGTATACTGAACTGAAAGAGGCATGTCCAAGCACTGCAACAGCCATCTTGCATGAAGACTGTCATTTGTATTCCTTAGTGCATCTTGAAACTTTTTTTAAGAAGAGTAGTCTGTCCCGAATTTCCAAGCCAATCTTTATTCATAGCTTAGCTTAGACTTGTATAATTGGCTTGCTCAATAATAAGGTTGAATATTACTTTGATGCATGACCTTTTTTTGCCTCATTTGATCTGACATGATATGGCGTCGAAAGTTGACTTCAAGGGAAACTCTCTCTCATGCAGGAATATGTCAAAGCTATATCAACTAGTGGGATGCAATCCCCTCGTGGCTTTGAGGGTCAAGTCAATGCATGCTGGAGACATAAAATGACACCGAGAGAGATTGAAATGATCCGTTCTACTGGATTCCTTGTGTCCGTCATCCATGGAAGGTAGCATAGACATGCTAAGCCTTTCTTTTATTCTTTCAGGGCTCCAACACTGAACTTTGTGTATATGATAGCATTAGTAGGAATGTGAAGGAGGATCCCGTAGTGGCTAAGAACATCCTAATAGAGGAAAATGGTTCAGAATTTAAGACATTATAATGGCTTAACTTGAGCAATCAAGACACACAAATGGGTAGTTGCGGGAAATCTGCCCCCCAAATTATGAATGATTATACTAAGTTGATCATAATGACAAATACATAAGTTGGGCATCCTTGTCCAATATCTAAGCAGCTTCAGCTTGTCTCTTATGTCAATGTCTTCTGTCTTCCATATTGTTTTTTCCATCCTATATCTAATGGAGGTGTCTCCTCGAGGATCCAGTGGACTACATGTTACATGTTAGTTCCCCAGAAAACTATGCTAATTAACTTCATTTTTTGTTGGTTTTAGGCACGATGTCATAGCACAGATATATTATGCAAGGAGACTTGCAGAGAAGCTCCACCCATTCGCTAGAATGGTGGACCTTCATGGAGGGCATCTAGTGAGTCACGAGAGGACTGAAGAGGTAACGGTGTATTTCTACTAGAATTTTTTATGGTGATGTCAATGGGTGGACTAAGCTTTGTTCTATGTGTTGCTGCATACCACCAGCAACTGGGAACTAGAACATGTGAAACACTATGGGGAAAATTTCTAAAGAGTGAATCATGGTGTGAAACAATTAAATTCTTGCGTTGACTTGGATGTTGGAGGGGTTCACTTATATGGCTCGTGAGAGTAATCCAATTTCCCTCAATTCACTATTGGTGTTGAACTACAGGAAGAATAGTGGGTTAAGCTTTTTGCATAGGATTTACGTTATACTCTCAAAAATTCCCTGATTCAGTCTGTCTTAGGAATGTTTATTGAAAATAAATTGTACTGGCTAGCTAGTGGCTTTGGGATTTTAAGAAACGACAATGTTAGAGAAGTGCATCATTATAGCTTTCCCCATGTATACCTTGGCTCGTCAATTGATTACTAATGAATGCTCTCAAAATTATGCCGATAAGAGATCACAAACCTCCCCGTTCCTTGGCACGAGATCCTGCTGGTCACTTGAGTACCACAGTGCCCTCGAGGCATCTGGTAATTGAATAGAAATATCCAAAGAAATCATTGAGTTACTCGGACTTTCCAGGTCAATCAAGCTCTTCTTGAGTTGATCAATGCAACCGAAAAGAAGGTCAGTCCAGAGGACTGACAAACTTGCCCGCGAAAAAGACCTGGTAAGTATTTCTATCCTCAATAAACTCAAAATTTGCTTGTTGCTAACTTCATGGAATATAATGCTAAGAGATTCTTCGTGAAGGACTATGAGTGTATGGTTTCTTGACCTTCCGACTGTTTTTTCGGCTGAATTGTTGATCCACAATGTCTAGGGTGGCTTATTCTGGCACTGAAATGATAATTCCTAAGCTTACATATCTCTTTGTACATGGAAAGTCCCTGACTACAAGCCTGCTTGTATCGGAGCTCTTAAGGCTCAGTGTTTGGACCATCTCCCACCAAACTATCAACCCAAATTCACCTGAACGAATTAAAGCAATCCTAAAGGCTATTCATAGTATGATAGTTGAAAGTCTCTTTGCTCATTAATCTGCTGACATAGAATGTTTGAAGATGTGCACATGGTCAGAACTTGAAAGGTTGAGCAGGAGGAAATAGGCATTTTTTTTTAAAAATGTCCCTAAGAAATAACGAATTTGACTTATCTCTTTACTGATGAATTTACCAACATTTCTTTCAGGGTGGATAAGGTCAAAATTCACATTAATAAGCAACACCGAGAACAAGCGACGTCTCTATCACATACCGCATGTTAGAGAGGCTACATCTTGTCCTGCTATACTTCTTCAGCTTGTTTGTGTTGGTATTTGAATATGGAAAGAAAAGCCATACGAAGCCTCAAGCCCGTCAAAGTTGGAGCTTCCGTTACATAGCAGCATTAGGAGAAACCTCTTTTAAACGGTGATTGTCCATTTTGCTGTCGAATACGTTCAACATGTAACTTACTCTTTGTTCCCATGGTTATCCGAGATCTCACAGGTTTATATGACGTTGTGTTGCAGGTTCTTCTGATTCTTTACCTTATCAGCATCGCTCTTATTACCAGAGCAGGTGGCTCAGTTGAGCAAACTAGCATTTTTATGCGACGACAAATCGAAATTCGGGAGTGAAGAAGAAGAAGAGAGACTAATTCGTTGGGCAGACATATTCAAAAGGGAGGACAAGAATGAACTCAAAGTTTCCGGGTTCCGTCTTCCGTGCAAGTCGAGACGTGGAAAATTAATTTTGTATCTAAGAGACATCCGCTGATTATTGAAATCCTGGTGTCCCTAAACTCGATGTTCCTAGCATGCAAAGTCATAAGGTTATCCAATCACAATGCAAATAATGAAAAGGCCCCTACACGATGTCCTTCCTAGCTCCAGCTGAGTATTGAACCATGTCTTTACTTTTTACTGATAACTAGGAGAAAAATACCTTTTGATTGACTGAGGAAACATGTTATGGGAGTCCCAACGATGGGACTTGTCCTGAAGTTCTGGCATGGAGAGATACCATCAAGAAGATGAAATGGAGGATCGAGAGAGACTCTGGAACTCAGGTTTCATGTAGTTCCTTAAGGCAGAAGGTGATGAAGAGAAGATGAAAAACTTAATGACATCATTAGGTGTCATAATTATCAAAAAATCTTAAATTTATTATAATCATGTCAATTCAATCTGAATTTTTTTAATCAATTCATTCTAAATCTATTAATTTATGTTAATTCAATCCATCTGGGTAGTTTTGGTCAGAAATCGTTGAAGTGACACTGTCAACCTTGCTAGACTAAGTCTAGAGAAAAATTAAAGAAAAAAAATTATAAAAAGAATTCAAAAAACTATTGAAATATTATTTAAGAAAGGCCACGTCAGCATCAGTTAGTTTGAAAAAATGGGAAGCTAGAAGATTAAAGAGGGGAAGCGTTCCGGTGTTTGCAATCCACTCTAATGACGAAGCTGGCTTTTTCACCATTGGATAACGCGAACACACGGTTGAAATGTCTCGTGGATCAGGCGGAGGGGAAAAAAAAGACTGATTCATCAGATCAACCGCGCAAGAAAATCCAAACAAGGCAAAACCCTGAATTTGAAAGCAGCAGAAAAGAACAAAGGGAAAGAACAGACCAAAGGAGAGGGAGAAATCTTCACGATGTGCGGATGAATTCTGCAAAACATATAGTCGTGAAGATAATGAATCATGCGATTGAGTTCCCTCTAAGGAATCGTGGTTCAGCAGGGAAAAACAATGGCGCGCGGATAAAAAAAAAAAAAACTCTCGGAGAAAGCAGAATCCAACAAGAGAGAGACGCATGAACCATGAACGATGCTCCATCATGCTCCTCTTCATGCAACTTTAGCAGAGCCATACACAAAATACTCGAGAGAGAGAGAGAGAGAGAGAGAGAGAGAGGTGAACTTGCCGGACATGGTCGCCGCTGGTGGAGGGATGAAGATGAAGATAACCCGCGCGCTGCGCGGTGCTCTTGCTCGCCAAGAGGAAGAAGAAGAACGAAGAAGAGGCGAAGAGAGAGAGAGATGGGGGGTCAACTCGTGGAAGGCCAATCATTTCAATGGACGTGTGGGAATATACCTTCGTCGCTCCTCAGGAATATCTCTTCCTTAAACCTTCACGTGCTTCCACGGTGGGGGGTCAAAGTTCCTTTGGCGTCGATATCAAAATTACTTTTCCCTGTAGTTTTCGAGTAGGATATCAAATTCCATCCACGGCCTTGTTACCATGCTTGCAAGAAAAATTATCTAAAAAAAATCCTAAACTAAACACTTTTGGTCAATTAGTCCTAAATCTTTCAATTTTATCAATCGAGTCCTAAATTTTTTCACATTTTACCAATCGAATCCATGCGACCAATTTTAAACTAAAAATCATTGACCTGGATGACGGTGTCACGCTAACATGAACTTTTTCTTGTAATTTATTTTAAATTTTTTTTATTTTTCTTTCTCTTTTTTCCTATCACGTCCTATGTGGGTTGCCCTTTTTAAAAAATGCATATAAAAAAAATAGACTACAACAGTGTCATTCATTATTGTCCAAAGTGTATTAGGTTTAAGACTTTTTGGACAATTTTCTCCATACCCGTGAGGGGCTAGTGGCACTCATCGTTGTCCAAAAATTTTAGACTTTCACCGGATTACAATGTATCTATCAAGTCGTATACTTTTGGGTTTGCATGTTCAGGGCAAAAATTTTCAATCGGTTTCACATGAATTTTTTTTGTTACCTCATCTACATGTCTAAACTATTAAAAATGTTTGTGAAAGTGAAATCGTTATGTAAACTCATTCTCGTATCATGAATTTCCCGCAAATATTCAGTGAAATGCTTCTTCTTCTTTTTCCATTTCGAGGTTGAATTGGAACATCACTGTTTGCTTTGATTAATTTGATCTAAACAGAATTTGACCAGGCAATGAATTCTGTAAATCGCCAGCTCGTGTGCTCAAAAGTCCCATCGTATTTTGTGGACCAATAGCAGAGCGACTAGACTGGAGGGGTCAGGGTCAAGGCCCCAATAAAGACATGCCACCCACTTGGGCTTGGGGGCCCAAAACGACGCCTCTCCGCGCTCCCAAAATACGCCTCGTCGTTTCACTCAGCTTTTAAACCCTCACCACCGTCTTCCCCGATCGTGCCTCCGTTTTGTGCTTCCCGTGTGCTCGGAGCTTGAACTAGGAAGCAGGAGGAGCTCTAATGGCTGCAAAAGCGAAAACCCCCTGGGATTTTAGCTGGTCTCTCTCTCTTCCCTATTTCCTCTCTTCTTGATTTATACTTGTTTCCCTTTTGTCTTTAATCTTTCTTGTTTCCCTTTTGTCTGTAATCTTTGTTTTACTGATGTGGTTGCAATGTTGATGTTGGACTAGCGATTGAAGTGAGTGTCCCTATCAATCTCGCACCAATCTTGTGTTGAGAGTGTCGTGGCTTACCATGAGTTACCATGTAAAGTTCCAGAAGCTTGGCGAGAGAGAGCTCCTAACTTGCATATTGAAGTTTGGGATTTTTACAGAATGCTTCGATCTTTTATATTTGTATCCGCAAGTGTACGGATCAATCTTTTGGCATATGTTTAGCCATGCTGCATCATCATCACTACCCGCTTCAGAATAATCCAATCTTGAGATGAGCGTTTTCTTCAGTAATTAGACAAATAGCAATACTTGGGTAAGCAAAGATAATCAACAAATCTAAGGTGGTGTGCACTGTTAGTAGCGGTTACTTAGAATAAGACCGTACATTGACCTCATAACTCTCAATCCTGCAGTGTAATGTTCAAGACATGTCCCAGTTCTGCCTAGTGTACTTTTTGCGATGTATTTCAGATATTGAACCTGCACTGTCACAGTAATATGGCAAATTCCTTATTCTCGAAGTCACATCCTTTTTGCAGTGAACCTTGCAAGTAGATTGAGTCCGATGGCAAGCTTCCATGGTCTGTGCAGCATTAGCTGTCGATATAAAGAGGTATCTTTGAGTGTGCTTCAGGGCTTTTATCTGTAGATGGTTGGTGTAAATTTTGCTTATAATGTTTTCTTTGAATGGCAGTTGCAACCAGACAAAGTGAAGAAGGAAATGTCAGTTTCTGACGGAAAGCTTTTAGTGTGAGCTTCTTAACATCTATTAGTTACAATAATGGGGGTGTTCTAACTAATCGATGCACATTTAAGTACTGTAGGTCCGAGGAGAGAAATTCAATTGAGGCTCGTTTGTCTTCTATGTATCTCGTACCTACTCAGATGAAGCCACAGCTATCCATCTTCATTCTACGTTTTTGTTTGCCCCATATGTATAAGACATTTAAGTAGAAACAGCATTGATGCTTGTCAAGTTCTTGTCATTGTTGAGGTGTTGACAAACTCGATTCGCTGTTTTGTTTCCTCTTTGATCAATGGCAGACGGTTCGAGGCAGTTTGACGGCAAGATTCTTCGAGCATATTCAGTTCCTTCCTTTGTTGATGTGCTTACGCTGTGCCACAAAAACCATTGACGAATTGGAGGGGACAGACTTTGTGATGCTTGCTATCCGCTGAATGCAAATTGTTAGTCGGACGCAATGTATTCTCTCTATGGTCGCCTTGGAAATGCGGTTTAACTGACAGGGATGAGTAGACCCCGGTCTGTGTAGTCACTCGGTGTAGTACAATTACGGAATTTTAGGTTGCGAAGTATCAAGGTTAGCACGATAGCTTG
>JAGVVM010001298.1:0-14554 GCA_019149425.1 Psidium friedrichsthalianum | reverse complement strand
AACGGGTCCCAATAGACCATGCCCATCTGTCACTCCAAATCCATCAGGGCTCACCCAACAGGCCCTACGGCAATCACCACACTGCGTCTCGAACGCCTTACGTTGGTCTCCCTTTTTTCTCCACTTCCCCTCTGGGCACATTCTCGCGTCACAACTCTGGTGACCCATGCCATGCTCTCAATGAATGCGGGCCCACATGATTGCAATCAGTCAATCAAACATAGAGCATGCATGATGTGGCATAAATGCACCAGTACAGAACGCATCAAGCAACCATCACACTCTCATGTGCACAACATGCCAAGCCATAAGGAAATCAAAGGGGCCACGCGCAATCCCTTAACCAGAAAGCCTCAATAGGGTATCCCCTAATAATTCTCGGGTCAAACCCAACGATAGGAATCTCACCTCAGCGGCCTTAACAACTTGGCCTAAACCCAGTCACCCATGCTAGTCCCCTGGGAGTTATTAACCCACGACTAATGATTCAATGACTAAACAGTCCCTCAGGTGTGTTTGAATCAGGCTTAACTTGGTTTAGGGCCCAATTAAAGGATTCGAGTTCGAATGGGCCTAATGCCTGACCTAAGGCCCAAGGCCCATCTGGGTGAATAAGTTCATTAGGGTAAGTCGGCCCATTATAAGATTTAAAGTCCATTAGTCAAGTTGGGTTCGATAGGATTTAAGGTTGAATGAAATGGGTTAGGCCCATTAGGATAAGTTGGGCTTAATAATCAATTGGGCCCAAATAGAACCAAGGCCCATTAATTAAACTTAGCCCATTAATTAAATCTTAAGTCCATTATGCAATTAAAGCCCATTAGAATTAATTTCGTGTAGGGCCCAAGCCCATTTTTAAAGTTAACCAATTAAGCCCATTTAGCCCATTTTAAGCCCATTTAGTCATTCTAGGCCCATGTACATTAATGAGCCTCATCTTTTAATGTTCCAAACCATCATTGGGCCCATTCAATTGTAATTTTCGTCCATTATAAGCCCATTAACCCAATTAGGTTCAATTAGGTTCATTTAGGCCCAATTGAGTTAGAATTAAGTTCCAAGGCCCATTACAACTCTTAGGCCCACTATCTACACGCTTAACTCAACATCACCAGCCCACATTTGAATTTCCAAGGCCCAATTAACCTTCCCCCAATCGGTCCACACGCGCGGCCCATGCAAAACCCGAAGGGCCTAAAGCCCATTTTAGCCTAATCACACAAATTAACACTCTAATCAACCTATAAGCCACTAATACCACACACACCACACACATACAACTAGCCTAAGCTAGGATTAGAGGATTGCTTACCTAGAGGGTCGGTGACGGCGGCTGACGGCGGAGAGGGCGGACGACGGCGGAGCTCACGGCGGCCGAGACTAGCCGAGAGAGAGGGAGAGTGTGAGGTTGGTTCGGTCCATCGAGGGCCAAAGGCCACGGAATGGAAGAAAGGGCCAAGGCTTACCGAGCACGTGAGGGCGGACGGCGGCTATGGCGCCGGATGGGACGACGGACGGCGACGAGGACGGCGGCGGGCGGACGACGGGCTGACCGAGAGTAAAAGGAGAGAGTGAGGTCGGTGTTGGCTTCCATGGTGGCCGTCGTGGCCATGAGGACGAAGAGGAGAAGAAGCGAGGGGCTTACCGTGGCGACGGGAGACCGACGGTGGCCGGGCTTCGGCGGCTCACGGTGGCCGGCTTCGGGCGGACGGCGACGGGACCGAGAGAGGAGAGAGAGCGATCGGGAGAGTGAGGAGGGAGGATGGCCGAACAAATGAGAGGGAGGAGAGAGAGGAGAGAGATATAATGGTTTAATAAATCAAAATTCAAAAATGGGTAAGTGGGGTTAGGTTGGGGAAATTTGACATGATGTGAGTGATTTGATTGTCTTGGGAATTGAACCTTGATTGATGTGATTGATGGATTGATTTGACACTTGATTGATTGATGTGACATCTGATTTGACTTGCCTCGATTTGCGTGCCAAATGCACCGATCGGGTCCCGAGCGCGAACGGATTTTAGACTGGATTTGGTGTCGGTCTATCGAATCTACTCTCAAAAATCCTAATTAGTCTCATTCTAAGGTCTGAGCATTTACCGGGGGCATTTCGGTAATTTTCCATTCACGTCTTGCTTCACGACGTGCACCGGCTGTCTGACCTTAGTCGACATTTCTGAAACCGACTTCATTTCTTCATTGTGTTTATCTTACTGATTCGATTGTCCATCGTCAGATTTCATTTTGTGGTCAATTTCATCAAATACCGACTCAGTCTCAGTCTCAAGCCAACGGGCGGCTGATTGGGAAAAATTCCCAGATAGCCTTTCCCCTTCGGTTGGTCAGCTCAGGGTAGCTAATCCTGAGTGAGCGTCGACTAGAGTGTATTAATGAAGTATTTCCATTCATTTAGAAAGTCTGACCATTGGGTCGAATTTTCAGACTGTCACAATTCTTCCCTTCTTATAAAAATTTCGTCCTCGAAATTTACAGTCTACCAGTCCTTACTTCAAAATAGAGATTACAGGTGGGTCATTCAAACAGGTAAGGGTATTTCTTCTTCATCTCGTCTTCACTTTCCCACGTGGCTCCTTCGGTTCCATGGTGCTCCCAGATGACCTTGACCAATGGAATCGTCTTGTTCCTGAGCACTTGTTCCTTGCGATCTTCAATCCTTACTGGCCTTTCCACGTAGGAGACGCGGTCATCCATTTCAATGACTTCATGATCGAGTATATGGCCAGGATCTGGCTCATACTTCCTCAGCATCGATACATGAAATACGTTGTGGATCTGCGACAAGTTCGGCGGTAGAGCCAGACGATAAGCCAGTGTCCCGATCTTCTCCAGTATCTCGAATGGCCCAACGAATCTGGACTCAGCTTCCCTTTTTGCCAAACCGAGATAATCCTCGCATCGGCGACACCTTCAGAAAAACATGATCTCCAACTTGGAACTCCAATGGCTTACGTCTCTTGTCTGCATAACTCTTCTGTCTACTCTGGGCGGTCCTCAGTCTGTCCTTAATCACCTTGACTGCTTCTACTGATTGTTGAACCAATTCTGGGCCTGTTATACTTTTCTCGCCAACTTCATCCCAACAAATTGGCGTCCTGCAAGCCCTTCCATACAACGCTTCAAATGGTGCCATCTGGATGCTCTGCTGGTAGCTGTTGTTGTAGGCGAACTCCACTAGATGCAACTGTTCTTCCCAGCCTCCTTTGAAGTCTATGACACATGCTCTCAGCATATCCTCCAGAGTCTGTATAGTCCTTTCTGACTGTCCATCAGTCTGAGGGTGGTAGGCTGTGCTGAATCTTAACTCTGTCCCTAGAGCACCCTGCAGACTCTTCCAGAAGGTGGCGGTGAAGCGGGGATCCCTATCTGATACAATGCTCACTGGTACTCCATGCAGCCTTACAATCTGCCTCACGTACAATTCAGCCAACTTCTCCAAAGTGGAATCCTTTCGCACTGCAATAAAATGTGCGGATTTGGTCAGTCGGTCCACTATCACCCAGATTGAGTCGTTCCCTCTCTGACTCCTTGGCAGTCCTGTCACGAAATCCATGGTGATATGCTCCCACTTCCATTCTGGGATTTCCAATGGTTGCAACAGTCCCCCAGGCTTGCAATGTTGCGCCTTCACCTGCTGACACGTCAGGCACTTGGCTACATGCTTAGCCACATCCACCTTCATTCCATTCCACCAGTAGTGCTGTCGCAGGTTCTGGTACATCTTCGTGCTTCCTGGGTGGATACTGTAGTTACTCCTGTGTGCCTCTGATAAAATCCTCTCTTTCAACTCTTCGTCGTTTGGCACACACAGGCGTCCTCTAAACTTCAATATTCCATCCTCAGTCACCTTGAAGTCATCTTTCCTTTCTTCTGCATCCAGCGTCACAATCTTTTGAATCTCTGGGTCCGTAGACTGCATCTCTTTAACCCTCAATTGGATCTCGGGTTCAATTTGTAGTGTGGCCATTAAGCTCGAGAGGCTTCCTACCTCGACCTTGAACTCAGAGTCTCTGATTTCTTCTAGCAGCGTCCATTCCTTTACCATCATATGCGCGATGCTCGACTTTCTGCTCAGAGCATCCGCCACCTTATTCGCCTTTCCTGGATGGTATAGGATATCACAGTCGTAGTCCTTCAGAAGCTCCATCCATCGACGCTGTCTCATGTTTAACTCCTTCTGCGAAAACAGATATTTCAGACTCTGGTGATCTGTGTATATCTGGAACTTTTCTCCCACCAGATAATCTCCAGATCTTCAATGCGAATACTATGGCAGCCAACTCCAGGTCATGCGTCGGATAATTCATCTCGTGTGGCCTCAGCTGTCGAGATGCATAAGCTACCACTCGTCCATGTTGCATCAAGACACATCCCAGACCTCTTAGCGAAGCATCGCTGTAAATCTCAAATCCTCCAGGTCCGGATGGGATGGTTAGTACTGGCGCGGAAGTCAACCTATCCTTCAACTCCTGGAAACTTCCTCACACTTCGCGTTCCATTCAAACTTCGACTCCTTCTTTAACAACTTCGTCATCGGAGCGGCTATCGCGGAGAATCTTTCCACGAAGCGTCGGTAATAGCCAGCTAATCCAAGGAAACTTCGCACCTCAGTCACGGTCGTTGGTCTTGGCCATTTCTCCACGGCTTCAATCTTAGCTGGATCCACTGATATCCTTCTCCAGATACAATGTGTCCAAGAAACGCCACTCTGCTCAGCCAGAACTCACACTTGCTAAACTTCGCATATAATGCGTGCTCCCTTAAGGTCTGCAGAACAATCCTCAAGTGTTCTTCGTGGTCTTCAGCATTCTTCGAGTACACCAGGATGTCGTCGATGAAGACTATCACGAATCGATCCAAGAACTCCTTGAACACTCTGTTCATCATATCCATAAATGCAGCTGGGGCATTTGTCAGCCCAAATGGCATGACCGTGAACTCGTAATGCCCATATCTTGTCCTAAAGGCAGTCTTCGGGATATCCTCCTTCTTGATCCTTAGCTGGTGATAACCCGTCCTTAGGTCTATCTTGGAGAAACACACGCTCCTTCCAGCTGATCAAACAGATCATCTATCCTCGGCAAAGGATACTTGTTCTTGATCGTCACTTGGTTCAGCTGCCTGTAGTCTATACACAGCCTGAGTGATCCGTCCTTTTTCTTAACGACAGCACCGGAGCTCCCCATGGCGAAGCACTGGGGCGGATAAATCCTTTATCCAGTAGCTCTTGCATTTGCACTTTCAGCTCTTTTATTCAGATAGTGCCATCCTATATATGGTGCTTTTGAGATTGGCTCAGTTCCAGGTGCCAACTCAATCACAAACTCCACTTCACGCTCTGGTGGCAAGCCAGGCAATTCTGAGGAAACACATCGGGATATTCCCTTACTATAGGCACCTCTTCCAATTCACCTCTTGAGCCGACGAACTATTCGTGCCAAGAGTCGTATGAAAATTGACCCAATTGTCAGCGTTCCTTTAAACTGAATGGATCTACTTTATTTTAATTTACTAGTCAACGTCACTCAGGTTAGCTACCCTGAGCCAACCAACCGAAGGGGAAAGTCAATCCGGGAATTCTATCTCCCAAATCTATCCGCCCCTTAACATGTGTGACAGTCTGAAAATTCGACCCAATGTCAGACTTCTAAATGAATGGAAAATACTTCATAATACACTCTAGTCGACGCTCACTCAGGATTAGCTACCCTGAGCTGACCAACCGAAGGGGAAAGGCTATCTGGGAATTTTTCCCAATCAGCCGCCCGTTGGCTGAGACTGAGACAGAGTCGGTATTTAGTGAAATTGACCACAAAATGAAATCTGACGATGGACAATCGAATCAGTAAGATAAACGCAATGAAGAAATGAAGTCGGGTTCAGAAATGTCGACTAAAGGTCAGACAGCCGGTGCACGTCGTGAAGCAAGACGTGAATGGAAAATTACCGAAATGCCCCCGGTAAATGCTCAGACCTTAGAATGAGACTAATTAGGATTTTTGAGAGTAGATTCGACAGACCGACACCAAATCCAGTCAAAAATCCGTTCGCGCTCGGGACCCGATCGGTGCATTTGGCACGCAAATCGAGGCAAGTCAACAGATGTCCCATCAATCAGATGTCACGTCAATCCCATCAATCAATAATGTCAAATCAATGCGTCATGGTCCAATCCCATGAAATCCATCAATAATCACATGTCACAAATCCCTCAACCACCACTAACTTCACTTGCAATTTTGTCTTTCCGTCATATAATCTATCACCATTCTCTCTCCTCCCTCTCCCTACATTTTCGGCCGGCAACCTCTCCCCCTCCCGACGTCTCTCTCTCTCTCGGTCGCTCGTCCCGCCGCCGTGAGGCCGCCGAAGCCGTCTCCCCGCGACGTCGCCGCCACACCACTCCGCCGACCACGGTGAGTCCCTTACCTCTTTTCTCCTTCTTTCTTGGCCGTGGAGAGACCCTATGGACGACCGACCTGATCCTCTCTTCCTCTCTCTCGGATTCCAGCCCGTCGCCCGAACGCCGTCGTCGTCGACGTCTCTCGTTCGGCCGCCGTCCACCATTCCATCTTCGCCGCACCTGGGAGTCTTCAAACTCTTCTTCTTTTTTGTCCTTGTGGCCGTGAGCCACTCGGACACCAACCCGACCTCACCCTCTCTCTCTCCTCTCGGCCGGCCTAGCTCGTTCGCCGAGGAGAAGCCGCCGTCGCCGTCCTTCTCGCCGACCAGCCGCCGTGACTCAGCCACCTCTAGGTAAGCAATCCTCTAATCCTAGTTTAGGCTAGAATGTATATGTGTGGGATGGTTATGTGTTAGTGGCTAATTAGGGTGATTAGTGTAAATTTGTGTGATTAAGATTAATGGGCTTTAGGCCCATCTTGTGTACATATTGGGCCGTGCGTTGTAGGGCAGAGAGGACATGAAAGGCTTGGAAATGTTAGATATGTGGGCCTGCTGCAAAGATGGGCTAAGCGTGAGAAATGATGGGCCTAAGCTAATTGATGGGCCTTGCGAACTAAATTCACACTAATTGGGCCTAAACTAACTAATTGAACCCAAAATTATGATGGTGGGCCTTTATGGACGAAAATTTAAGTTTATTGGGCCCAAATTATAATCTTGAACATTAATTTATGAAGCCCACCAGTGTACATGGGCCTAGAATGGTTAAGTGGGCCTAAAATGGGCTAAATGGGCCTAATTGGATAACCCTTTAAAATGGGCTTGGGCCCTTCACGAAATTAACACCAATGGGCTTTAAATTTACATAATGGACTTAAGGATTCCTAATGGGCCTAAGATTGGTAATTGGGCCTTAATCCCTAATTGGACCTTAAATTCTATTTGGGCCCAACATGATTCATAAGCCCAGCTTAACCTAATGGGCCTAACCCATTTCATTTAACTTTGAATCTTAATGGGCCCAACTTGACTAATGGGCCTTAAACCTTATGATGGGCCGACTTACCCTAATGAACTTATTCACCCATATGGGCCTTGGGCCTCAGGTCAGGCATTAGGCCCATTCGAACTCGAATCCTTTAATTGGGCCCTAAACCAAGTGAAGCCTGATTCAAACACACCTGAGGGACTGTTTAATCATTGAATCATTAGTCGTGGGTTAATAACTCCCAGGGGACTAGCATGGGTGATTGGGTTTAGGCGAGTTGTTAAGGCCGCTGAGGTGAGATTCCTATCGTTATGGGTTTGACCCGAGAATTATTAGGGGATACCCTATTGAGGCTTTCTGGTTAAGGGATTGTGCGTGGGCCCTTTGATTTCCTTATGGCTTGGCATGTTGTGCACATGAGAGTGTGATGGTTGCTTGATGCGTTCTGTACTGGTGCATTTATGCCACATCATGCATGCTCTATGTTTGATTGACTGATTGCAATCACGTGGGCCCGCATTCATTGAGAGCATGGCATGGGTCACCAGAGTTGTGACGCGAGAATGTGCCCAGAGGGGAAGTGAGAGAAAAGGGAGACCAACGTAAGGCGTTCGAGACGCAGTGTGGTAATTGCCGTAGGGCACTGTTGGGTGAGCCCTGATGGGATTTGGAGTGACAGATGGGCATGGTCTATTGGGACCCGTTATGGCCGATTGAGGCCTGAACATGATCCATTGGGATCCGATATGGCCGGTTGAGGCCTGCGAAATTGCATATGGCATCTGATTGAAATCTCTTGTGCCCGTCTGTATGATATGAACTCTGTTATGATAATTTGCACGTCTGTTAATCATGTTGGGTCTGGTACTGAGGAGACTGAGAGTGTCTGAACCCTGGACCGTGAACCTAGTCCGTCGGATAGGACCGACCCCACTAGTATACGCTATCCTGCGTTAGGATTAGTGGTGAGCTTATTGAGTTTCGACTCATGGGCGGTGGTTGCCCTTCTTTTACAGATCCAGGTCACCCGTGATGGCTGCACCGCCGATGCTTTTTGGACTGCCAGTGCAGATGGACACCGAGATTACCCTCCATTTTGATATGCACGCCACTCTGTGGCATAGGCATGTGACCACCGTTTTAGTAGATCAGGGTGGACCCTATCTTGTTCCCCACAGGTACGAGTCCTGGTTTAGAGAGGGCCTGTATGGCTTCGAGGGACCTCAGAGAGACTCCCCGATCCCCATGGAGGACGACCCGATCTTGCTGCAGCCAGCAGAGTATGGAGGCGAGGTGGTCGATCCCGACCCACTGCAGGAGATGCCGTCACCTGGACGATCCGAGATAGATGGTCACGAGGAGGGTGACGCGATGGACACAGATGAGGAGGATCCAGAGGAGGACCCAGAGGAGGACCCCGAGGAGGATCCGAGGAGGAGTTCGAGATGGATTGAGAGATGCTGTACTGGTCTAGTCTTTTGAGAGAGCGTAGATAGCTTGACCATAGCGAGGTTTTCTTTTGGGGTCTGTGTCTAACGCTTATGTATATATATATATGTTGTGAATTCGCCTTTTGTAAAAGTGTTCTTGTCTTTTCATGCTACCCCACCGTCCTATGTATGTATGCATGTTTAGAAGGCACGCTTCCGCAGTTTTAGATTATTGTAGTTCGCGCTAGCGTCACTTGGCCGCGATGCGCATCCTGGGCCGTCGCTATTCGTAGGCCAGGTGTACGCAGGGATTCTTCGTCGATGTGTATGAACAGGGGTGTCGCGGGCTCGATTGGGGTTCGGGGCGTGACAGCAAGTGCTCAGGAACAAGACGATTGCACTGGTCAAGGTCATCTGGGAGCACCATGGGACTGAAGGAGCCACTTGGGAAAGTGAGGACGATATGAAGAAGAAATACCCGTATCTGTTTGAGTAGACCAGTGTAATTTTTTTTTTGAGAGGTGGAACTTGTGTATTGTAAATTTCGAGGACGAAATTTTATAAGAGGGGAAGAATTGTGACAGTCTGAAAATTCGACCCATTTGTCGAAATTTCTAAACGAATGGAAATGCTTCGTTAATACACTATGGTCGACGCTCACTCAGGATTAGCTACCCTGGGATGACCAACCGAAGGGGAAAGGCTATCTGGGAATTTTTCCCAATCAGCCGCCCGTTGGTCTGAGACGAGACAGGATCGGTATTTAATGAAATTGACCACAAAATGAAATCCGACGATGGACAATCGAATTAGTAAGATGAACACAATGAAGAAATGAAATCAGTTTCCGAAGCGTCGCCCGAAAGGCCGACGGCCGGTGCACGTCGAGAAGCAAGACGTGAATGGAAAATTACCGAAATGCCCCCGGTAAATGCTCAGACCTTAGAATGAGACTAATTAGAATTTTTGAGAGTAGATTCGATAGACCGACACCAAACCCCGTCCGAAATCCGTTCGCGCTCGGGACCCGATCGGTGCATTTGGCACGTAATCGAGGCAAGTCAAATCAGATGTCACATCAATCAGATGTCACATCAATCAATCAAGTGTCAAATCCATCACATCAATCATGGCACAATTTCCCATGCAATCCATCAAGTCAACAAATCCATCAATGTTACTATTCTAACCACCCCACTAACATGTGTTATTTTTTTTATTCACACTATAATCTCTCTCTCTCCTCACTTCATTTTCGGCCATCCTCCCCCTCTCTTCCTCTCCACCCGACTTCTCCTCCTTCTTCATTTTCCTTCTTCGGCCGACCGACCGCCGTGAAGCTCCACCAACCGCCGCCCCATTCCGTCGCGTCGTTCACCATCATTCTTCATTCCCTTGCTCCGGTAAGTCTCTCTCCTCCCCTTCCCTTGTCGTTTCGTGGCTTGAAAGCCACCTTGGGGCCGTCCCGATCTCACACCATCTCTCTCTTTCTCTCGGCCTCCCTCTCGGTTTCGCTCGGCCCGTGAACACCGCCCGTTCAGTCGCCTCCGTCGTCGTTGTTCACCACCGTCCAGCCTCTGTCGGCCACCGTCCCATCCCGGTAAGCCTCCCTCTTCTTCTTGTCTTCATTTCGTGGTTTGAGACCCCACGAACACCGGCCTCACCATTCTCTCTCTCGGTCTCCCTCTAGCCGCCGTGAGCCCGCCGTCGCCGTCTCCAACGCCGACCAGCCGCCACCACCGGTCCTAATAGGTAAGCTCCATCCTCTAATCCTAGTTTAGGCTAGTTGTAGATGTGAATGATTGGGTGTTTAGTAGCTAAACAAGGTGACTAGAGGGTAAAACGTGTAATTAGGCTAATTGGGCCTTAGGCCATTCGGGTTTGGTATTGGGCCGTGCGTGTGGGCCATTTGGGGAGAGGATTTGGGCCTTGAAATTATATGTTTGGGCTGTAATTAGTGAAATGGGCGTGTGGATTAATGGGCCTAAGCAAACTAATGGGCTTGGGGTTCTAATCTTATGCTAATTGGGCCTAAACAAGTCTAATTGAACCCAATTTGGATAATGGGCCTTATATGGACGAAAATGGGCATTAATTGGGCCCAAATTATAATTTAGAACATCAAAACATAAGGCCCAATAGTGTACATGGGCCTAGGATGACTAAATGGGCCTAAAATGGGCTAATTGGGCCTATTTGACTAACTTTTGAAAATGGGCTTGGGCCCTACACGAAAATTTAATAATAATGGGCTTGAATTATATAATTGACTTTAAAATTTATTCATGGGCCTATATTTGGTTAATGGGCCTTAGATACTAATTGGGCCCCACTTAATTTAATAAGCCCAACTTGGTTTAATGGACCCAACACACTTCATTGGACCTTGAACCTTAATGGGCCCAACTTGACTAATGGGCTTAAAACTTCATAATGGGCCGACTTACCTTAGTGGACCTAATTACCTATGTGGGCCTTGGGCGTTAGAACAGGCTTCAGACTCATTTGAACCCGAATTCACCAATCGGGCCTTAAACCAAGCTAAGCCTAATCCAACTATAATCAAGGGGTTAATAAAACACTGAACCATTAGTCGTGGGATACTAACTCCCAGGGGACTAACATGGGCGATTGGGCTTAGGCCGAATTATTAAGTCCGTTGAGACAGGGTTCCAAATTATATGGGCTTGACTAGAGAAATGGTATGAGATATGCTTTTGAGCCTGTCTAGTTGAGGAACTGTGTGTTGGGATATCTGATCTCTTATGGCTTGTCTTGTCGAGCACGTGAATATTTGATGACTTCTTGATGTGCTCTGTACTCGTGCATATATGCCATTTCATGCATGCTCTATGTCTGATTTACTGGTTGCAATCATGTGGGCCCCGCATACATTGAGAGCATGGCATGTGTCACCAGAGATGTAACAAGAGAAGGTACCCCTGAGGCGTTGATACGCGGGGAAATGGAGGGAAAAGGGGAAACCAACGTAAGGCGTCAGATACGCAGTTGAGGAAATTGCCAAGTGGCACTGTTGGGTGAGCCCTGATGGGATTTGGAGTGATAGACGGGCATGATCCATTGGGATCCGTTATGGCCGGTTGAGGCCCGAGTATGATCCACTAGGATCCGACATGGCCGGTTGAGGCCTGCTGCATTGCATAAGGCATTGTTGTGACTGCATGTTATTGCCCGTCTGTATAACTTGAACTGCATTGATATGCCTTGCCTGTCTACTATTACGTTGAGGGCCTGGTACCGAGGGGACTGGGAGTGTCTGAACCCTGGACCGTGAACCTAGTCCACTGGATAGGACCGACCCACTAGTATGCGCTATCCTACGTTAGGATTAGTGGTGAGCTTGCTGAGTTTCGACTCACGGGCGGTGGTTGCCCTTCGTTTTCAGATCCAGGTCGCCCGTGATGGCTGCGCCACCGATGCTTTTTGGACTGCCAGTGCAGATGGATACTCAGATCACCCTCCATTTTGATATGCACGCCACGCTGTGGCATAGGCATGTGACGACTGTACTAGTAGATCAGGGTGGACCCTACCTTGTACCCCATAGATACGAGGCCTGGTATAGAGAGGGCCTGTATGGTTTGAGGGACCTCAGAGAGACTCCCCTATCCCTATGGAGGACGACCCTATCCTGTTGCAGCCAGCCGAGTATGGTGGCGAGGTGATCGACCCCGACCCACTGCAGGAGCTGCCGTCCCCAGGACGTTCTGAGATCGATGGTCACGAGGAGGGTGACGCCATGGACACAGACGAGGAGGATCCAGAGGAGGACCCAGAGGAGGACCCCGAGGAGGATCCCGAGGAGGAGCTTGAGGTGGACTGAGTCCCGCTGTTTCTGGTCTAGTTTTGAGAGCGTAGATAGCATGACCATAGATGAGGTTTTCTTTGGGGTCTGTATCTAACGCTTGATTATATATATGATGATGTATTACCTTTTGTAAAAGTGTTCTTGTCCTTTCATACTACCCTATTATCTTGTGTATGTATGCATGTATAGAAGGCACGCTTTCGCAGGTTTCAGATAGTTGCCATTGTGCGCTAGCGTAGCTTGGCCGCGATGTACATCCTGGGCCGTCGCTACTCGTAGGCCAGGCGTACGCAGGGTTCGTTACGATATGAGCAGGGATGTCGCGAGCCCGATTGGGGTTCGGGGCGTGACAAGCTGTACTGAATCTCAACTCTGTCCCCAAAGCACCCTGCAGACTCTTCCAAAATGTGGCTGTAAAACGAGGATCCCTATCTGACACAATGCTTACTGGCACTCCATGTAGTCTTACTATCTGCCTCACATACAGTTCAGCCAGTTTCTCCAATGTGGAATCCTTTCGTATCGCAATGAAATGCGCAGACTTAGTCAATCTGTCCACTATCACCCAGATTGAGTCATTTCCTCTCTGACTTCTTGGCAATCCCGTCACGAAATCCATGGTAATGTGCTCCCATTTCCATTCTGGGATTTCCAATGGTTGTAGCAGTCCTCCAGGCTTGCAATGTTGCGCCTTCACTTGCTGGCATGTCAGGCACTTGGCTACATGCTTAGCCACATCCACCTTCATTCCATTCCACCAGTAGTGCTGACGTAGGTTCTGGTACATCTTCGTGCTCCCAGGGTGAATACTGTAATTACTCCTGTGAGCTTCAGCCAAGATCCTTTCCTTTAGCTCTTCGTCATTTGGTACACACAGTCGCCCTTTAAACTTTAACATCCCGTCTTCAGTCACCTTGAAATCATCTTTCCTCTCTTCTGCATCCATCATCACGATCTTCTGGGTATCAGGGTCCGTAGACTGCAACTCTTTAATCCTCAATTGGATCTCGGGTTCAATCTGCAGTGTAGCCATCAAGCTTGAGAGGCTTCCTACCTCTATCTGAACTCAGAGTCCCTAATTTCTTCCAACAGCGTCCATTCCTTTACCATCATATGCGCGATGCTCGACTTTCGGCTCAGAGCATCCGCCACCTTATTCGCCTTTCCGGATGGTACAGGATGTCACAGTCATAGTCTTTCAGCAGCTCCATCCATCGGCGCTGTCTCATGTTTAGTTCCTTCTGTGAAAACAAATATTTCAGACTCTGGTGATCCGTGTAAATCTGGAACTTCTCTCCCGCCAGGTAATGCCTCCAAATCTTCAATACAAACACGATTGCAGCCAACTCCAGGTCATGCGTCGGGTAATTCATTTCATGTGGCCTTAGCTGTCGAGACGCATACGCCACTACTCGTCCATGTTGCATTAGAACACATCCCAGACCTCTTAGCGAGGCATCGCTGTAATCTCAAATCCTCCAGGTCCGGATGGGATGGTCAATACTGGCTCGGAAGTCAACCGATCCTTCAACTCCTGAAAGCTTTCCTCGCACCTTGCGGTCCATTCAAATTTCGACTCCTTCTTCAACAATCTCGTCATTGGGGCGGCTATAGCGGAGAATCTCTCCACGAAGCGTCTGTAATACCCCGCTAATCCAAGGAAGCTTCGCACCTCAGTTACGGTCGTTGGCCTCGGCCATTTCTCCACAGCTTCGATCTTAGCTGGATCTACTGATATTCCTTCGCCAGACACTATATGTCCAAGGAAGCCACTCTATTGAGCCAAAACTCACACTTGCTGAACTTGGCGTACAGGGAATGTTCCCTTAGTGTCTGTAGAACGATCCTCAAGTGTTCTTCGTGGTCTTCAGAATTCTTCGAATA
>JAGVVM010001297.1:0-59539 GCA_019149425.1 Psidium friedrichsthalianum | reverse complement strand
TTCTCTCTCCCAATCACGCCTCCTCCATCACCGCCTATCACGGCAAATCACTGCCCCCAGCCCACCACCGGCCGCTAGCCGCTGCTCGTCGTTGCCCGTTGGCGTGATCACTGCCGCCCATCATTGCCCGCCATCGCCAATCGTCGACCATCGCTGACCATCGTCACCCACTGTCACCCACTACCTCCATTTGTCGCCCGCTGCCACCGCCATCCATTGTTATGGGATTTTATCTTGTTATTAAACGTTTTTAATCTAATTAGAAATTAAATTATGAACACGAAATAGAAAATCAACTTCTGCTGAAAAGCAAAAGTAGAATGATAGAAGTTAATTTTCGAACAGAAATGTTACCATGTGCACCCTTAATGTTATTGTCTTTTAATTCGTGGTCAAATGGCCCTTCACCAATTGAGGATCACGTGACTACCAAAAGGTATCACGTGTAGAAAAACACTAAGAAGCTTTGAAATTATTCAACTTCGGAATTTAGGGGTCTCAAAAAGCTCGAGCCAGCTCGACCCGACCCAGCCTGACCTAACTCAACCAAAAAATTTAGGGTCCTTAGGGTTTGGCCATGGTTTTCTTTAGGTAAGGGTGAAACACAAGGTTTTCTGACCCATTCAGGTGGCCTAGTCGAGGACGTGCTTCTGGTCTTTTTTATTTTGTTTTTTCTAAATCAGCCAATTTGAAAAGTAGGAGCCCTAACCCTAACATCCACTAATCACATTCCTCTTTCTCTAGTTTAAAAAGCATGAGCCATAACCCTAACTTTGGTGATTGATGCCTCAAGTCCTCCTCTTTGAACTAGGCCAAGTCGGACTCCACGATCTCCATCGATGACGACTCCAACTCGGTGGCTATCATTGGTGGAGATCGTGAATTGATGGGATAGAGGATACGAAGGCCCAAAAAAAAAAAAAAATCCATTGACACCATGGAGTTGTTCAAGGGAGAGTCCATGCCGCAGTGAAGCTCTATGGTGATGTGAGATGTCGGAGAACGATGACAAAGTTGGTTTGTGCTTCAAGGATGAGTATAGGTTTGATTGTGCAACCATAATGAAAATGATGACATTTCGAGCAACCTGCTTTTTTGGACATCGTGAAGATCGTGGAGTCCGACTTAACCTAGTTCAAAGAGGAGGGTTTGGGGCATCGATCATGGAGATTAGGTTAGTTCTCATACTTTTTAAATTGGGATTTTTTTTTGGGGGGGAGTAGGAGCCCGCAACTCGAACCAAACCGGAGATTTGAGGCATATTTAATTCGGATCTCGGTTCGGGTCGGGTCGGGCTGGATACCCGACCCGATCTATTGACACCCCAGTTAGGATGGTTTTGATCATGATAACCTAGTGTATATATGTATATAGTCCTGTTAGGGGAAAAATTGCCATTGTTTTTCATATTATTCGGATTTAATCTGAATATTCACTATATCAAAATCAAGTTGCCATGAAGTAGCATTATGCAAAAAAAGTTTGAGAGAGAAAGAGAGAGCATGCCCTCGCAGACAGACCTTGGATCCTTACTCGTAATCACTACCAGGCCTTGGCGACCAAATTTGATCAAGGGTCTCACCACTTGAACTGGGGAAGGCCGAACTCACTCGGATCATGCCCGGGTTCGGATCGGCCGTCTTCAATCACAAAGGAGGGCCGGCAGCCCTCACATAACCACCGGGAAACGTTACCGGCCGTGCCCAGCTGCAGAGACTTGGCATTCCTTCTCCCCTCTTCTTTCTTGGCCTCTCATGGCGCTCTTTTTCTTTGGACTTTTTTTTCGTCATATGGCGTGCCGCTTCAGCACTACCATGTCAAGAACATGGATTGCATGAGATGGTAGGACTCAACTGCAAAAAAATATTACTAGCAGGGGAAATTTATTACCCAAAAAAACCAAGCCAGATGACCAAATTTACACATCTCAACATGAGTTTGGAGAACAGAAATGGACTTAAAACGGTTTCTTATCAAACATGTAAATAACAACACACCGAGGAAATTAAGGATCCGTCAGTCTCACGGAAAATCGATCATGGAAAAATATTATCACCATTCCCGAAGGTAAGTCAACCGGAAAATCTCTGTTCTATAAGGTTCCTCTTAACACACACCGGAAAAATGACATAAATAATTTGCAAAATTCAACCATACATACAAAAAAAACGATTTTTTTTTAATGAAAACAAAAAAAATCATTAAAAAATAGTTTCCAAAAACCCCTAAGCAAACAGAATTGACAAGCAATGCACGCTTCATAATTTATCTGGCAAGCTAAGAGTGGGAAACTCTTTTGAGGAGTTTCCAGGTATATGATATAAACATCACTTCTAGGGGTGGGCAAATCGGACCGACCAGACCAAACCGATTGATTTTTTTTTTTAATTCTTAAAAGTATCTCTGTAATATAGTCCCGCTAGTGCTTGTCTGTAGTCTTTCAAGCAAAACACATTTATTCGAACACTTAGAACTAAGTTTGTTTGGCATACCCTAGAGATGTATTTGTGTCTTACACTGGCTTCCTGAACAGAGACGCTAGACATCATTTCATACATAGAGAGAAACTAAGAACCAGTGTCACATATATAAGCTCATGGTTTATGTTTTAATCTCCATCTTTCTTCATGCAGTTGGGTAAGAAGCTTTCGTGCTATTCCATTTTTTGGCACAATCATATGTTGATTTTAATGCTGTTCTGTTTCATTTTTTGTCACGTTGCCAGTTCCTGATCCCTAGGGTGATCAGTTTGGTCCTCGGTTCTGGAAAATGGGAACCGAGATCACCTGTCCAGTTTCCGGTTAGAGAGAACTCGAACCGCATCAGAAACCGATCACCCCTAATCACTTTAGATGAAGAACTATTACAACTTAAGTATTACCAGAAGACCAGATTACAGAAAAACTTGCCGATTAGGTTATGTTTCTCGGATAATTGGTACTACGCACTCATTCGTTATTCATAGAACACTTAGAGAGAAGTCTTATAACTGAATAAAATTATTCCCTTTAATACAAATTGTCTAAGGAACAAGTTCCCCAAGTTTCAAACTTGCCCCCCAAAAAGAACCACCTGCTCAATCCGAGGACATGCTTCCAGGCATTCCATCCACCCTCCCATGATCCTTTCAAACATCTTCACAGGCTAGACATTGTTCCTAATCAGCTTGGGATGAAATTTCTGCAGCTGAAGATTGAAACTTAAGAACGTCAGGTTGCATAATTGCTCCTGCTCCGCACGGTTCCTTCCACCGGTGAGAAGCTTCTCAGCGATGTCCCTTTTCAGCCCGTATCTTGAAGAACCCTCGCAGGTCTGACTTAGGACCCGGATAGCAAACCTCTGCAGCTCAGGGCATTCTCCTGCAAACCTATACCACCAGTCCACTGCAGCCGATTCGGCCCCAAGTCAAAATGTTAGTAGCTCTGAATACAGAGTCATTAAAAAGAAAAGAAAAGCTCACTAAGTAAGATGAGGAATTCTCCTACCAGGGGAAATGTTCCTTTGGTCAACGGCACTCCCCTCTGCAAAAGCACCCACGGCATGTCGATACTTGTCAAGTTGAAGCGAGACTACAAGTTGAGTTGGACGATCAGGAACCATCAGCACCAAGCAACACAGGAAGCCAAAGGCCACCTCTCCGTCGCAGTAGAATCACTTGAATAAAAGAGACTCGGGTTCAGAAAATATCCAGCAGCATGGAGTGGGCTGTGTAGATAGCCGTTCCAAATCTCATCAATTATTTTCCAGAAGGGCATGTACATGGACTTGTTGTTCTGAAACTCATTTCTAATCGTCTCTTTCACCTGATCCATGGTTTCATATATGTACCCCGCGTGCGGTTTATCATCCCTGCGAATGAAACGCAGGACACGCAACAATGGCACTGTCGCCTTCAAGACCATTCTGGCTCCAGACCAGAAAGAGGGATTGCTTATCAGATCAACTACCCTCTTTCCCTCCTCACTCGAAGCCAGAGCTGAGGTGCTCCATGCGGATGACAGGAACGTCTCCATCAATTTCTTCTTTCCTGATACAATATTCTCCAATCTCACATATGGGATAGCTGACATTATCTTGTGGGGCTCAGTAAGTTCATTGCCAAGGGTTTGTGTGCTCGTTAGTTCCAAGCCAGTTTTGTGAGTGTGGATGAACTCTACAACAGTCTTGGCCTTCTCCATCACACCTTTGACGGAACTCACCATCCCAATCTTTTCCAACATGAGTTCGATGCAGTGAGAAGCACTCACACTCCACAAAGCTAGCTTGTATCTATCTATAAACTGCTGGCCTACAGCCCTCAGCCAACCTTCCGTTGACCATGCCATGATCTGAACAAGTTTGTCGGCTCCAACCTCCTCAATTACTCCATTAATTATTGACAGTAGGGCATCAACATCACCAACACAAGAAGAAACATCAGCCGACGAGAGATAAATAGGACCTTGGGGGCAATCTGCCAAAAAGTTGACCAAGGTCCTGCCTTTCTCATCCATCCATCCATCCAGCAGGATGCTGCACCCCGTAGTCTCCCATGATTGCCTGACTGTTTGGATATACTGTCTCATTTCTTTCACTTCTTCCTGAAGGATTGGGCCTTTCAACTCTTGGTAACTGGGGATCTTGTCCTCACAATGAGCATTTCCAACAGTAGCATTCATCATTTCCCGGAAGCTAGGAGAATTGACAGCATAAAGATCAATATCGTTTTCATAGAAGAACCGGCCAATGAGTCGGGCACGCATTGATGGTCTGTACTCTGTTCCTTCACTAAATGTCTTCGTCCATAGACCTACTTCTTCTGAAATGGAGAAACGTCTGCCGCACCATCTTCTGCTACACAAGTGCTCTCTTCGATCTTCCTTGGATCGGCGCTCTTCAGGAGATCGACTCTTGCTTGGCATGCAGCTATTTGTGCCTGGGCAAGACTTTCTCTTCTGGCGGGTTTCTGGGGTGGCCAGATTAAGGACCTCCCTGTGATTCGTGCCTTTTGTTTCAAGTACAAGGGGTACTTGAAACAAAAGGCACGAATCACAGGGAGGTCCTTAATCTGCCACCCCAGAAACCCGCCAGAAGAGAAAGTCTTGCCCAGGCACAAATAGCTGCATGCCAAGCAAGAGTCGATCTCCTGAGAGCGCCGATCCAAGGAAGATCGAAGAGAGCACTTGTGTAGCAGAAGATGGTGCGGCAGACGTTTCTCCATTTTCAGAAGAGTAGGTCTATGGACGAAGACATTTAGTGAAGGAACAGAGTACAGACCATCAATGCGTGCCCGACTCATTGGCCGGTTCTTCTATGAAAACGATATTGATCTTTATGCTGTCAATTCTCCTAGCTTCCGGGAAATGATGAATGCTACTGTTGGAAATGCTCATTGTGAGGACAAGATCCCCAGTTACCAAGAGTTGAAAGGCCCAATCCTTCAGGAGAAGTGAAAGAAATGAGACAGTATATCCAAACAGTCAGGCAATCATGGGAGACTACGGGGTGCAGCATCCTGCTGGATGGATGGATGGATGAGAAAGGCAGGACCTTGGTCAACTTTTTGGCAGATTGCCCCCAAGGTCCTATTTATCTCTCGTCGGCTGATGTTTCTTCTTGTGTTGGTGATGTTGATGCCCTACTGTCAATAATTAATGGAGTAATTGAGGAGGTTGGAGCCGACAAACTTGTTCAGATCATGGCATGGTCAACGGAAGGTTGGCTGAGGGCTGTAGGCCAGCAGTTTATAGATAGATACAAGCTAGCTTTGTGGAGTGTGAGTGCTTCTCACTGCATCGAACTCATGTTGGAAAAGATTGGATGGTGAGTTCCGTCAAAGGTGTGATGGAGAAGGCCAAGACTGTTGTAGAGTTCATCCACACTCACAAAACTGGCTTGGAACTAACGAGCACACAAACCCTTGGCAATGAACTTACTGAGCCCCACAAGATAATGTCAGCTATCCCATATGTGAGATTGGAGAATATTGTATCAGGAAAGAAGAAATTGATGGAGACGTTCCTGTCATCCGCATGGAGCACCTCAGCTCTGGCTTCGAGTGAGGAGGGAAAGAGGGTAGTTGATCTGATAAGCAATCCCTCTTTCTGGTCTGGAGCCAGAATGGTCTTGAAGGCGACAGTGCCATTGTTGCGTGTCCTGCGTTTCATTCGCAGGGATGATAAACCGCACGCGGGGTACATATATGAAACCATGGATCAGGTGAAAGAGACGATTAGAAATGAGTTTCAGAACAACAAGTCCATGTACATGCCCTTCTGGAAATAATTGATGAGATTTGGAACGGCTATCTACACAGCCCACTCCATGCTGCTGGATATTTTCTGAACCCGAGTCTCTTTTATTCAAGTGACTTCTACTGCGACGGAGAGGTGGCCTTTGGCTTCCTGTGTTGCTTGGTGCTGATGGTTCCTGATCGTCCAACTCAACTTGTAGTCTCGCTTCAACTTGACAAGTATCGACATGCCGTGGGTGCTTTTGCAGAGGGGAGTGCCGTTGACCAAAGGAACATTTCCCCTGGTAGGAGAATTCCTCATCTTACTTAGTGAGCTTTTCTTTTCTTTTTAATGACTCTGTATTCAGAGCTACTACATTTTGACTTGGGGCCGAATCGGCTGCAGTGGACTGGTGGTATAGGTTTGCAGGAGAATGCCCTGAGCTGCAGAGGTTTGCTATCCGGGTCCTAAGTCAGACCTGCGAGGGTTCTTCAAGATACGGGCTGAAAAGGACATCGCTGAGAAGCTTCTCACCGGTGGAAGGAACCGTGCGGAGCAGGAGCAATTATGCAACCTGACGTTCTTAAGTTTCAATCTTCAGCTGCAGAAATTTCATCCTAAGCTGATTAGGAACAATGTCTAGCCTGTGAAGATGTTTGAAAGGATCATGGGAGGGTGGATGGAATGCCTGGAAGCATGTCCTCGGATTGAGCAGGTGGTTCTTTTTGGGGGGCAAGTTTGAAACTTGGGGAACTTGTTCCTTAGACAATTTGTATTAAAGGGAATAATTTTATTCAGTTATAAGACTTCTCTCTAAGTGTTCTATGAATAACGAATGAGTGCGTGTACCAATTATCCGAGAAACATTAACCTAATCGGCAAGTTTTTCTGTAATCTGGTCTTCTGGTAATACTTAAGTTGTAATAGTTTCTTCATCTAAAGTGATTAGGGGTGATCGGTTTCTGATGCGGTTCGAGTTCTCTCTAACCGGAAACTGGACAGGTGATCTCGGTTCCCATTTTCCAGAACCGAGGACCAAACTGATCACCCTAGGGATCAGGAACTGGCAACGTGACAAAAATGAAACAGAACAGCATTAAAATCAACATATGATTGTGCCAAAAAATGGAATAGCACGAAAGCTTCTTACCCAACTGCATGAAGAAAGATGGAGATTAAAACATAAACCATGAGCTTATATATGTGACACTGGTTCTTAGTTTCTCTCTATGTATGAAATGATGTCTAGCGTCTCTGTTCAGGAAGCCAGTGTAAGACACAAATACATCTCTAGGGTATGCCAAACAAACTTAGTTCTAAGTGTTCGAATAAATGTGTTTTGCTTGAAAGACTACAGACAAGCACTAGCGGGACTATATTACAGAGATACTTTTAAGAATTAAAAAAAAAAAATCAATCGGTTTGGTCTGGTCGGTCCGATTTGCCCACCCCTAGAAGTGATGTTTATATCATATACCTGGAAACTCCTCAAAAGAGTTTCCCACTCTTAGCTTGCCAGATAAATTATGAAGCGTGCATTGCTTGTCAATTCTGTTTGCTTAGGGGTTTTTGGAAACTATTTTTTAATGATGATTTTTTTTGTTTTTCATTAAAAAAAAATCGTTTTTTTTGTATGTATGGTTGAATTTTGCAAATTATTTATGTCATTTTTCCGGTGTGTGTTAAGAGGAACCTTATAGAACAGAGATTTTCCGGTTGACTTACCTTCGGGAATGGTGATAATATTTTTCCATGATCGATTTTCCGTGAGACTGACGGATCCTTAATTTCCTCGGTGTGTTGTTATTTACATGTCTTGATAAGAACCGTTTTAAGTCCATTTCTGTTCTCCAAACTCATGTTGAGATGTGTAAATTTGGTCATCTGGCTTGGTTTTTTTGGGTAATAAATTTCCCCTGCTAGTAATATTTTTTTGCAGTTGAGTCCTACCATCTCATGCAATCCATGTTCTTGACATGGTAGTGCTGAAGCGGCACGCCATATGACGAAAAAAAGTCCAAAGAAAAAGAGCGCCATGAGAGGCCAAGAAAGAAGAGGGGAGAAGGAATGCCAAGTCTCTGCAGCTGGGCACGGCCGGTAACGTTTCCCGGTGGTTATGTGAGGGCTGCCGCCCTCCTTTGTGATTGAAGACGGCCGATCCGAACCCCGGGCATGATCCGAGTGAGTTCGGCCTTCCCCAGTTCAAGTGGTGAGACCCTTGATCAAATTTGGTCGCCAAGGCCTGGTAGTGATTACGAGTAAGGATCCAAGGTCTGTCTGCGAGGGCATGCTCTCTCTTTCTCTCTCAAACTTTTTTTGCATAATGCTACTTCATGGCAACTTGATTTTGATATAGTGAATATTCAGATTAAATCCGAATAATATGAAAAACAATGGCAATTTTTCCCCTAACAGGACTATATACATATATACACTAGGTTATCATGATCAAAACCATCCTAACTGGGGTGTCAATAGATCGGGTCGGGTATCCAGCCCGACCCGACCCGAACCGAGATCCGAATTAAATATGCCTCAAATCTCCGGTTTGGTTCGAGTTGCGGGCTCCTACTCCCCCCCAAAAAAAAATCCCAATTTAAAAAGTATGAGAACTAACCTAATCTCCATGATCGATGCCCCAAACCCTCCTCTTTGAACTAGGTTAAGTCGGACTCCACGATCTTCACGATGTCCAAAAAGCAGGTTGCTCGAAATGTCATCATTTTCATTATGGTTGCACAATCAAACCTATACTCATCCTTGAAGCACAAACCAACTTTGTCATCGTTCTCCGACATCTCACATCAATATAGAGCTTCACTGCGGCATTGGACTCTCCCTTGAACAACTCCATGGTGTCGATGGTTTTTTTTTTTGGGGCCTTCATATCCTCTATCCCATCAATTCACGATCTCCACCAATGATAGCCACCGAGTTGGAGTCATCATCGATGGAGATCGTGGAGTCCGACTTGACCTAGTTCAAAGAGGAGGACTTGAGGCATCAATCACCAAAGTTAGGGTTATGGCTCATGCTTTTTAAACTAGAGACAGAGGAATGTGATTAGTGAAAGTTAGGGTTAGGGATCCTACTTTTCAAATTGGCTGATTTAAAAAAACAAAAATAAAAAAGACCAGAAGCACGTCCTCGACTAGGCCACCTGAATGGATCAGAAAACCTTGTGTTTCACCCTTACCTAAAGAAAACCATGGCCAAACCCTAAGGACCCTAAATTTTTTTGGTTGAGTTAGGTCAGGCTGGGTCGGGTCGAGCTGGCTCGAGCTTTTTTGAGACCCCTAAATTCCTAAGTTGAATAATTTCAACGCTTCTTAGTGTTTTTCTACACGTGATACCTTTTGGTAGTCACGTGATCCTCAATTGGTGAAGGGCCATTTGACCACGAATTAAAAGACAATAATATTAAGGGTGCATATGGTAGCATTTTTATTTCGGAAATCAACTTCTATCATTCTACTTTTGCTTTTCAGCAGAAGTTGATTTTTCTATTTCATGTTCATAATTTAATTTTTGATTAGATTAAAACATTTAATAACAGGATAAAATCCATAACAGTGGATGGTGGTGGCGGCGGGCGACAAATGGAGGTAGTGGGTGACAGTGGGTGACGCTGGTCAGTGATGGTCGACGATTGGCGATGGCGGGCAATGGTGGGCGGGAGTGATCACGCCAACGGGCAACGACGAGCAGCGACTAGCGGCCGGTGGTGGGCTGGGGGCAGTAATTTGCCGCGATAGGCGGTGATGGAGGAGGCGTGATTGGGAGAGAGACATTGAAAATGAAAAGAGAGTAAAGTAATAACGATATTGATATTGAGAAATTTCTATTTCTAAAAGAGACGTAACTTTTTTCATTTTAGAATTGACTCAAACATAATTTTAGAAATAGAAATATAATATTGCATCACTAAACGAATTCCTATTTTAGAAATTGTATTGCCAAACGAATTTTTATTCAAGTAGCGTTTCTGAAGCAAAAATTCGTTTTCAGAAGTATTATCACACGCGCCCTAAGATTAGGACGACATCTTTTTGTGTACAGCCTAAAAATGTCTCTTTCGTCTCATTTTTAGGTGTGCCCCCATTGTCCTCCTCAAATGAAATTTCACAACTCGCGCAATAAATGATTAAAAAAAAATCCATGCGATTTGAAAAAGGGAAATTATGTTTTTGTTTTCGGCCTCAACAGCGTGTCCGTTGAGGGCGTCATGCGCGTCAGACATCGTAGTCAACAAAAATGCACACGCGTCAGGTGCAAAATCCTAATTTTGAAAACCTAAATCGCTAACCTTTCTTGCTCTGGGCTTTGCTCTCGCGCGGCCCACGACACCGCAGCGGCGCGGCGAAGGTGCACCGGGAAAAAGCACGCCAGCACACAGAGAGAGAGAGAGAGAGAGAGAGAGAGAGACTCGCCAACCGGGACAAGCAGGAAAATCACGCCGGAGGAAGTTGATGGAACGGGAAACCACCGTCGAGAGCACCCACACCACGGCGCCGATCGGAGGAAATGTCGCCGGAACGAACTCGCAGAGAGAGAGAAGGGGGGCGGGGGGGGTAGAAAATGATGATCGAGAGGGAGGCACCGTGGGTTTGAGAAGGAAATGAAAGGGGGATGATTTTTAATTAGAAAAATAAAAAAGGGGTGGGTCCCTCGAAGGATGGGGAGGGACAAAATGGGAAAGAGACAGAAGAGAGAAGAGGAAGAGAGAGAGAGAAGGGGGAAGGCGCGAAAGCGAGAGATGAGAGAGTGGTTTTGTTTGTGCGTGACACGTGTGTAGCTTCTTCTTCCACGCTCGTTTAGGGAAGTTTTTCTCACTGCAATTATTATTTCGCTTTTCAGTTTTGATGATAAAATGGGAAATTATGTTTTTGTTTTCGACCTCTTATTAAATTTTTAAGTTTAATAGTGGAATGTGCACTATAGATTACTTGTTTTTTTTTTCCCTCTCCGTCCAAATTTTATGGATTATTAAAATGAAATGTACTCAAATTTTTCAGTTCGAAATATTGACATTAACAAATGGTGGATCATTCTTTTTAATGTAAATTCATTCTAGGTTCTTTGTGTTTATTATTTATTTATTTGCAAAATCATAAAAATGATAATTCATGGCGTATATATAAAGATAAAGATTTAATATATGGCATGTTTCAACATGTTCGAATTCTTTATATTTTGAGAAATCACATGTCCTCGTGTTGTGTCATATCGCATCATATCGCGTGTCATGTCGGTGCAACATAGTTAGTACGTAGATCAGCTCTCTCTCTCACCAAATAAGATCGAGGGGCATTCCCTTTGCTAATGTATTTAGAAACCATGATGATGCAACATTCGAGTGCCCATTTAAGTAATTTTTACCCCCGGAGGCTATCTCCTTGAGCTCCGATCTAACTGCCTCGGCAAGTGATTGGAGATCTATCACGTTGGCTCCGAAAAAGAACCTCCGGATGGTAGAAGTTAAGAACTCGTACTAATTAAGAATCATTATATTGATATCAAGTTTCTACCGAATAATGGATAAGATATGATAGAAAGATATTTTACTTTAAATCCGCAGTTTACCAAACAGGAGGTAGGATATGATCAAATCCCTGCATTTCTTATCTAATCCTATCAAGTCCTACCCTGACTGTAAATCCAGACGACCAAACACAGCCTTAGAAAACTCTTTTCTCTGTTCAATAGATATAATTGGCACCACATTCTATTTATAACTATTTTAAGAGAAAATTACTCAGTCAATTATAAACTTATTATGCATAAGTCAATTCAATTTTAAAATTTTAATTTCGTCAGTTTAATCTTTAACCTTTGCACGGAGAAAGATGCGATGAAAACATATAATCTTGGAATATACAAAACACGTTTTTTGCTATTATTCATTTATGACTCTATTTCCGTGTATTCTATTTACGAACTCGACGTGCGGTTAAATTAATTTCACATAATTTTTGTGGACATGTTATTACACTTATCAATGTAGCCGAAAAGCCCGCGATCTCCACTGATGGAGATCGTGTCCAAAGCATCTCACGAACGTGTGCTTGTGATGCCTTTTGACGTGTAGAAAGATCTTGAACTCCGTGTTCAAATGAAGAAGACGCGATTCACGGGTCAGAAAGGCCAGAAGGCGGGTCGCGAGAGTGGGTGGCCCGCGTAACAGGACGACGCTCGATCGTTGATTCTCGTCGTGTCTCGCATCGGTGGATAACATGGGATGTGACAATTTGCGAGTGCTTTTACCCTGACGCGAGTCATGATTAAGAAGGTTTGACCCAATTCGTTTGCGCGAGTGAAACAATTAATGGAGATGGTGGGACGGAGGGCCATGGATTTCTGCGGGTGGGTTGGGAGAGGGAGAGAGTTGGGTCTTCCCGTCGTCCTCGTTCAAAAATTCAAAAACAACGCCGGAAAATCCGAAGTCCTGGAGCTTTGCGAATGTCCTGTAATGATGAGTAATAAAATGGTCAAATTCCCACCCCATGAAATCTGAAAAAGGCATCTCAGGCTGCTTCGCTAGAGTCTGCCCGAGAAACGACAGTCTTATTTTCTGCAACCCACTGTCCATTTTGCGTCTCCACACAGAGTCAAGACCCCACCTTTTGCCTTCGGTCTAAATATTTAGTTGGGGAGTGGTTGCAGATTCTCCATTTTTTTCCAATGTCGATCCTTTTTTAAATCGTCTTGAATCTCTTTCGCTAGTTTGGCCAGAGAGAAGAAACAAGCTTTGTGAGTGAGGGATGGCTATTCTAAATCTCACAAGCTGCACACAATCGTGACTTTCTGTCGTCTTCTGGTAGCTCCTGACCAGAAGCGCAGAGCTAATAAAGCTTGACGTGGATTTGAAACTGGCTAGAGAGAGAGAGAGAGAGAGAGAGAGAGAGAGAGAGATAGCGGCAGCGCACCATCTCGGTGGAACCAGGAGCGTTCGAGCTGGGTTTTAAGCAGGGGGAAGCTACTTTTGATGGTTTTTGGTTGCGGCAATTTGAATCAGTCTTTCGCGTCTTGTCAGAGAACTGCAGATCGTTCTTCTTCTTCTTCTTCCTCGCTCCAGAGCATTTGCCTCAAAAGGTCTCTCCTTTTCTTTCCTTTTTGCATGGAAAAAGCTAGCAATAGTACCTTTCTCAAAAGAAATTTTTTTTGACTTTAATCTTCCGAAGGGAAAACGACCCACATCATGTATTGGATCGGGTTCCCTTTTTACGACTTGAATCAGAATGTATATTCAATTAGGAGTGGGATGCTGATGCCTGTTGCTGATAGTGATAGTGATGGGTCGAGAATGGGGACGCTGATGGTTTTTAGGCAGCCATGGACCACTCTCGGCGAAGATCCCTACTTTGGATTGTTGTCTACTTTCTCCTCCTGTTTTATTTTCTCGTCTTGTGGTTCTACATTGGTGTCGTGTTGGCGCTAGCTTTTAGCTCCAATTAGCTGTGTTTCTTTTACTTGCTTCGAGCTGTTTGGCTCACTATCCTCTCTTGTCATTGGCCGGAGACCTTGATAAAAGCAGGATTGTTTACTTTATCTTTGCCTGTTTTCTTCTTCTTTTTTTGTCTCTTGATTTGCTCAATAATTTAATGCCTGAGTCACTGAACTTCCTTCTTGCAATTCTTTTGAGATCTTCTTTGCGCAGGTAAACAAAGTTCCAATCTTTGTATATATTCCACTTTTTTTAAGCACTCAACAGTCTCATGATTCTTATGTTTCACTTCATCCATAGACTGTTCAGTGTAAATCTTCATCGAAGTGAAAAATGGTCCCCTGAAATTGTGATCCTCCTTCATCATGCTATTCCCCTTTGTACCCTTCTTTTTGAGTTCCTCTGTGAATGTTGCGTTTTGAAGCAGAAATTTTGGAGTCACATTTGAACGGTTGCTGTAAAAACAACTTTTTAGGTCATGTTGAAAGTGATTGGTAGTTTGGCATTCATGACGAGCTTGACTGCTTGTATTGCTTTGTTCACTCACAGGTGTCACAGTACCTTCCTCCCATGACTGCAATATTGTTTTTAAAGACTCTCTCTCCCGAAAATTTATGATAGACTTCCTGCATTAAAAGTTGGGTGAAGAATGCAAAAGTTTAGTTATTTGACTATCCGAGCAGAATTGTAGGTTTCTTTGGGTCGACGATCGACGATGATGCACAGCGATGATTTGCAAATGTGTTCGAAGAGACTTCTAATGTGCTTTATGAGATAGTGGCCAAACTCCCGGCTTACAGGATGTGCGACTCACCATCCCTCAGCCGTTCGCAAAATCAGTAATGAAGATATCTTATTTTCCTTTTCCCCCACTCTTTATGGATGCTTCCGGTTGTTTTATGTCACTGAGATCTGTTTCTGGAATTTCTTGAATTACAGAAGCCATTCTCTCTCCGAATGCACTCATACTGGCACAGTTGATTGGATTTCAGAAACTTCATTGGATAAGCTACATCTTCAGAGAGATGACGGTTCCTTATTAAGTGTACAATTTTTGTGTTGGTCAGAATGTGTCTTCCTTCTACTTTTTACATTTGCATTTGCATTTGCGATCTTATTGCTGTGTTGATTCTGAAGGCGAGAGATTCTGATTACGAAACTGGAAGTCCTGGATTATCTACCGGAAGAAACAGTGCCTGCCCTTACAGATTCCAACTTGAGCTGGATGTAAGTTCTTTTCTCGCTGACATATGCATTCTGCACATTCTGCTATATGCTCAAGGCTTTGAGCAAACATAGTTAGTCCCTTCAATTTCCCTTGCATTCTGGGTGGCTGTTGGTCAGAGTCAGTAACTTTGGCTGTTGCCATCTTGCCCAATTTGGGACATCCGAGTCAGTTTGTGACTCATTTGGTGCATATAGATTGTAAAATTATGATATCACTCATGTACTTGAGATGCTGAATTTTGGGTGGTGAGTATAATTATGTGAGTAAAAATAAGAAGGCATCGTGGTTTCTATCTCAACATTCCCCATAGAATCCTATGTCTGACTGATCTGTATGCAGAACGATGTAGGAGATGACCAATTTTTATTGGTTGCAGAGTTATTCATGCACCATATTCTTTGTTTAACTCTAATTAGCAGCAGTTCATTCGCACTTTATATTTGTCCTCTTTTTTATGACTATTCTTGAGATAAATGAACAGTTGATTTCAGAACTGCAAGGAACCTTTGAAAATTGCTTAATTTATTCTTCTTCTTTTTTGGGTTTTTGTTTGACTTTTCTTAGATTGCATAATGTTTCAGGATGGAAGATGGCCATCATCTTAATTGCATATGGCTGTTCTATTGACTTGAGCTTCACCTTATCTCCTAGACACAAGTGTCATGACCATTGGTTCTGTTATGGAATTTGGTTACTACAGGTACAGAAACTTCAAGAGCAGCTACGAGAAGAGATAGAACTGCATGCAGTTTTGGAACAAGCAATTGAGAGAAGTGCTGTAAAATTATCAAAACCTTCATGTCTTCCTCAGCAGGTTAAGTACCTATGCCATCGAATTCCTTCAAGTAACTTTCGGAGGGACAATTTTACCTTATTTTGATTATTCCTCTGTATGTCTACTTCAAATACAAACTGGAGAAATCTTGATTTTTACATTTCAACACCCCTGTCTTGCCTTATTTTTCTTGTTATGTGACATCAGTCCCAATTCTGAGATCCATGTGTCATCTGTAAGTCATGAGACTCAATATTTCGGAGGAAGTTCAAAGACATGATCTACATACTTTTTTTGCATTTTTTTGTTAGTTTGTGGTTCTGCGTAACAGTTTTTCTGTGTTCAAATCTGTTTGCCTTCACAGAACAGATGCACAAGATATGTACTTTTAGACGATTCGACTATTACTAAGCCACAGTCAAGTAACTATTTGCGTGTTGTTAACTAAAAATAAGGACTGCTGCCTTACCACAGAACCTTGCTTTACTAAGAACAAATCTCCTTGGCTTGTGAAGAATCATGCTAAATATGGTTGTCTGTTTCCTTATAACTTAAGCTTTTGGGAAGAATAGTTGTCTCACGAGATCAGAGCACATGTTAAGAGTTCAAATCTTATTTTTACTATTATTCTGACAAGTTCCCAATAATTTGTCTCCTCTTTCAACTGTTGGCAAATATGCTAGATATTCAATTTGGATCCATTTGTGGACTTTAAAAGGTTTTAGGGAAAACAGTGGTCTCACACGGCCATCTGCAATTTTTTTTTTTTTGGGTATCCCTGGCTTTGCTTTTATTTTAGCATATTTTATATTTTTCTATTCGGGTTCATTGACCATCGACCCCAACTGGTTTGGGATAAAGGTGATTGGTGATGACAAGAGCTCTTGAGGGATCAAATCTTCCTTTCAATTGGTGAAAGATCGTTTTCTTATTCAGTATAAGGATTGTGGAATAATTTCTCTAGTTTCACGAATGGGAACATGACATAGAGATTGTATTTTGTCAGTGGGCTTTGCTGATGTTTTAATTATGTTTCTGATCCAGGCCTTGATATTGGTAAAATCCTTCCTTATGTACAGGCTCAGGAACTCCTTTCCAATATCACCATGTTGGAACTCGCAGTTTCCAAACTCGAACATGAAGATAGTCTCTTTACATTTCCAATTAAGCCAAGAAAGAAATGAACGGAGGCTGGCTGAATACCGTCTGAGGCACTCATCCTTGGAGGAGAAGTCTCTTTGTTCCTCGGGCATTTTGCAAGAGCTGGTGAGTCATACTTTCAGTTAAATCTACTTGCTCCCAGTTGTCACATATCCTTTTATTTTCCTCTCAGGGTTCTATTCTCATAGTTGACTTTCATTAGCTTTGGTTTATATGTTGATGTATGCATCAGATAGATAGTGCTTACGAAAGTCATCCTTGCTAATAAAGTAAGTGCTGATTAAGAAGTGGAAAAAAACTGTGTGGATTTGGGTGGTTGGGATCTTTGCATTGGGCATCTGAATAGGATGTCTAACTGTATGCAGATCATGTGTATTGAACCCAGGACTTATGTGAACATAGACATGACATCATTTGACTACGAGTTATATTTGATTTGCCATATGTCCCAACATCATTAAGCCTCTTTAAGATTTTTGAAGACATGCATAAATTACTGCATCATGCATTATTTCATTGCATAAGTTTTGATGGAGTTATTTGACTTTGGACATATGACATTTCCTCGCATCAGGATGACAATGGCTCCTCTGCACCTCTCTGTCCGATAACATATGTGCAGGGTCCGATGCCAGATGTGGTCAAACTCAAGATTGCAGGAAGCTACCCAGGGAGTTGCCACCTAAGGGCCTCTGGGATTATCCCAACCTACTGTCTGAAGAGATGGTCAGATGTATGAAGAATATATTTATCTCACTGGCAGATTCTGCATCTCCATGCCAGTTCTCTACATCACAGGGCCACCTCTCACCTTTGTCTCCATATGGGCATCTTTCCAGCTCATCATGGTGGTCACCATCTGAACGCTCAGTCATTTCATCCTGGGTGCAGCCCCCAAGTTGATGTACAGAGTAACTTGGATGTGCTGGCCTCAGATAATGCTTGTGATCCTTACCGAGTACGTGGGAAGCTAAGCTGGGGGAGATGTAGGAAATTATGGGCTAGCATCTGAAGTTTCTTGGATGTCTGTTGGTAAAAAGCAATTGGAATATGCCTCTGGAGCTTTGAGGAAGTTTAGGTCAGTCTTGATCTATTATGAATTTACGATACCACTTTAACCGTCTTTATTTAAAATTCAATTTTATGGTCATGCTAGAAGGGAAACTTCTTTTGGCTCCTAGAGTATTGCCGTCAGGATGTTACTTTTGGTTTTGGTTATGTAGACAAATTTTCTGCAAAGGAGATAAATCCTGATAGGTAGAAGGCTCTGGAAATGAACTTTTAACTGAATGGATTGAAGTTATTTGTCATGTGAATCGTGGTGGATTCACACAGGCACAATTGTGTGCTTTTGGCTGAATGAGTAGGTTTGCTAATTGTAGTGTAATTGACAGTCGTTGCTTTCTTTAGCTGTCGGTAGAGAAGACTGTCTCTTGCATTTATCACTTAGTTCGGCCACTTTGTACAGAAAACAGGAAACAATTATCTTGATCTTTCAGATTTTTTACATATTTGGAGCTTACTGATCATTGTAGTTCTGTAAATGTGAACAGGACACTTGTTGAGCAGCTTGCCAAGGTCAACCCAATCCACCTGAGCAGCAATGACAAACTTGCCTTCTGGATGAACTTATACAATGCAATGATCATGCATGTATGTCGTTGATTTCCATCAACCATGGAATAATCTTGCTTATGTTGCGTCCTTAGTTTGGCAGGTGCTTAGTGGCTATGCTATAGTTTAGATGGTGCTTTTCAAGTAGGATATATGGGATTGTGACACCTGGTTCTTGGCCTGTTTTATCATAGTTTTCTTGCCCTGTTACTCGTTAGTTAAGTGTACTCTCTTTAAAAACTTAGCATTATTGAGTCCCTGTGAACTTTGAAATATGGTGGGCAAAAGCAATACTTAAAGTATATAACAAGAAATAGAGGAAAACATAATTTAGCCCTCAATTTCTTGTGCAGAATTCTAGCCCGTGCATTGCACAAATTATTGTGCTAATATAAAGAATATTGGGAAACAGAATTTAGAATTTGTGAAGATTTTTGTTTTCCGGCAGAAATGTTTAGACAAACGGCTAAGCCACATCCATGAACATGCACACTCACCCTTCCATCCCCAATATACAGAGATGATTTCTAATTTTGACTTAAGCAGGCTTACTTGGCTTATGGGGTTCCAAAAAGTGATATGAAGCTGTTCTCGTTGATGCAGAAGGTTTGTATATATCCTTTCATATTTGTTTTCTCTCATGGTCTTTCAACTTGTGTGGAGCATCTCTATGAATACATGATCAAGGAAATTGCCTTTTCATTTTCCTCACGAATATGTCATTCCATAAGGGAGAATGCACTTTTACGTGCCTTCACTAACCACGATGTAGTGTTACCCTCATTGGGTGATAACAGAAAGCCATCTCATAAAAGTCAATTTGTCAGTTCAAGCAACCTTTTAGTTGATACATGGTGATGACGGGAGCAGGTGCTGACATAACTATTGTGCCAATTTTCTGCTTGTATACATGGCTAGAAAGTCATTCCTACTGGTAACTTTTAGGTTGCATGCATGCTTTGGTTTTGAATATGAAAGAGAAATAAGATTAATAGCAATGCGAAATTTGGATAATTCAGCCTACATCAAGGGTGAAGAATCAGATGAAAGGCGGTGACTAATGAAACTGTCGGTATTGCTTGTAGCTATCAGCAGTTTCATAATGGCGGGATAACCAATAAGAAACAATTCAGGTTACATCCAGTCATCAATTCTGTGTCCTAGCTATAAGTGGAAGCTTATTTATGCAGAGAATTTTAATTAATTCTCCCTGTCCTTTTAGTAGTTCATCATTATAGAGGTTATTCTTTCATCTTTTAGTTCTTCTCACTACAATGGCTTGGAGGAGCTGCAATTCTGGGTTTGTGTGGAGGTGATACTGTTGGTGTTAGTTTTCTGTATGGGAGCGGACGACAAAGTATAATTAGTAGCGGGATCATATACTTGTCATCGCTTTCTTAGTTATTTTTGGAGTGGTGCTTGTAGCCATGAACAAGATAATGCAGTGATAGCATGCAAATTGGTGACTGACAAGAAATTTTTTCGAGGAACAGTTGGAAGTTGGAAGATATAAAACGAGGTTGAACGCATGTCCTCATTGATCCTAAGGAAGGTTTGGCTCGTCCAGATGATTCTATTATTTTAAACTGAGAAATTATACATGTGTTGTGTTTGTATAGATGACCTATTCGTCTTAGTGGATGAATGGTTATCAATGTCCAGTGGCCTCAGCCATGGTCAATTAACTTACGTGATAGCACTGTATGTAGACGTTTGCAGCAAACCCAGGTCTACTCGGTCATCAAATGTTGGTAGTACTAAAAGTGCTGCATGATTTTGAATGATGATTGGGAAAATATGAAATCGTAAGGTTAATCATCTTACCTGCAGGCAGCATATACTGTGGGAGGCCATTCTTTAAGTGCAGTGGTCTCGGTATGGAATTTTGAAGATGAACCACCTCTCCATAGGCCGCAGATTGTACGGTCCTGCCTTAGATATTACGGTGTCCTTGCTTATTGAAAGTATCACCTCGCATCTTTTCTGACTGTCATTCCCATTGATAATATTCAGGCTTTTGCTCCTCGCTCTTCACAAGCTAAAGGTATCTGAAGAGCAACGAAAGTTTTGCTGTCGATGTGTCTGACCGCTTGTAGCATTTGCTCTCAGCTGTGAATGTACTCATCTCCCGCGGTAAATCTCGAATTCTTCCCTGGGTGATGTTTGACTTTAAAGAGATAATATTGCACCATGCTTAAAAAAGAGAAAACCAATTCAGTCCGGATTTACACTGCCAAGAATGTGAGGGATGAGCTACAGGAAGCACAACGAGATTTCATCCGAGCTTCGGTTGGGGTTAGCAGCAAAGGAGGTTATTGGTGCCAAAGATGCTACATTGCTTTGCCAGGGATTCGTGGACGATGCTAGCTTAGCTGTATGGATATCGCACTACCTCCCTTCCCATCAGGCGGCCTTTGTGGAGCGGTGCATGTCACAAAGGCGTCAGAGCATTCTTGGTTCTCGCAATTGTGGATTCTTCCCTTCGACTCCCTTTCCGCTACCTATTCCTGCCAGAGAAAATCCGTTTTGAGAATGCTTGTCCATAGTTACTTTGGCTAACTTGGCAAGATTGGTAAAGTTCCTATCAACAATGCGTTTGGGCAGGCTCCATGTCATCTCGTCTCGCCATGTTGTATATCACAAGATGGCTGCAGCCCGTGCAGTTCTGGTCTTTGCTCTCGAAGCCCAGCCGTATTCTTTGACGATGTACATTCTGTTAGAGAAACTCTGACCGACAATTGTTAAGCATAATGTCCAAACCATTTTTTTCCGCCAATACTGGGAACGTAACAAAAATGTTCATATTGTAATGGTAGTGAAGCCAATGAATGAGTAGTGAGGGTGGTAACAAAAATGTTCATATTGTAATGGTAGTGAAGCCAATGAGAGGCTGCTTATTTAACCGATGACAGCAGCGCATCTCCTGCTTTTGTCCTCGCTTAAAATAACGAAACAAAGTTGCTAATCGGTATTGCCCGAATGGTCACGGGTCTCCTAAATAACGAAACAAAGTCGCAAATCGGTGTTGCCAGAAATGGTCACAGGTGTGCTTTACATTTCTTAAGGGATGATCGTGGGACAACTGTTTACACTACTTAAGCATTGATGCTTATCCTGCATTGTGAAGAATCATGCTTGTTTTTTACTGTTCCGTGACACAAGCATTAGTCATGAGCTCAGTGAATGACTGCAGGATCTTTGAAACTTCCCAATTAAAGATTTTGTGTAGAACGGTTTACTCCAAAAACCCTCTCCTGTTGTTTGAACTCTACCCACGAAGGAGGACGGGGAGGTTAGGTAAGTAATCGTGCAAACGGAAATGGCAGAGGATTATGTCTAGAGAGCACATGGACACTTGGGACATCGAGACCCCTGTATATCCGACCTGAATCTTGAGATAAATTGACCGACTTCCCGCAAAGACTGGATGAATTTTTCTCGGAGAACCGACCATTAGCATTTGCTGACCAAGCTTCCAGCATCAGACCTTTCGAGAAAAAATTTCCAGCTTAATGTAGGAGAAATGAACAATGGCTTTAAACCTTCTTGGCCGAAACTTCTGTATTTCCCCGTTTCAGGAAGTTCACAGAAAGTAAGTAAGAAAGAACGGCCGAGAATTTTCGCGACTAAGTATATTCTCAAGCATAGTGTTCCACAGAGTAACTGGCAGAATCATGCGATAAGCGGTGTGCACACTGCCTGAGCAACCTCGAGATTAAGATATTATCTGTGTGTTTGAATTGTAACCTTGGGACAAGGGAAATTCTGTGGAGAGTACACACGGAGCACCTGTTTCTTGTGAAAGAAGTCCCATGGTGCTTCCCACTTGGAAGTCGGAAAACCTTGCCCAGCAAACCTTCCGACGAGCAGGGGCTGGGAGCCAGCCAAAACTTCAATCTGCTAAATGAAAGATTAGACAGCAAGCACAGGCACATCTATACTACGATGATCTCACAACTCAGAGAGAGATCATACTGATCTGCTTTCTCTAGTACTGGAGTCGGCCTGGCTCCCCTCTATTAAAAACCAACTCGAGAGATACTCCACATAGTTGGTATTTAAAGGATGGTGCACACATGTGATTAAATAACCTAGGAGAATGCATGTGACAAAAATTTGAGCTGTAAAGAGAAGCTCGACGGCAAGCGGGGATCAGAAGTCAATGAAGGATTCATCGGCGTTTATCCTAGCTTTCAAAGAGCTGCATGACAGAAATGGCGAGAAAATAATGGGTCCGATTTCATTCAGTGTGTATGAAGAACAGATGATGAGCGAGGTTCCACTGTAGTCTCACCAGTTTGCGGTTAGATCATTGTCATGGACCATAATCCTCGTCTCCAATTAGTTACAAATATCCGAGCACTCGACCAGACTGCACAGACGTGAAAGCTAAATCAAACTCCATCCATCATGAAGAAGCATGCTGGTTAAGTGCTGATTCTGAGATGAGGTGGAGAGAGGGAATGAACATAGTATTACCAGTATTTCCTGCTGCGAAAGCCCTGCTTGAAAACCACCAGAGGTCTGCCAGAAAGAAAACAGAAATTAAGGAAGAAGAAAAAGTCCTCTGGAACAACAGATTGGAGGGAGGGCCCTGTGCTCTCAAATGAAAAGATGGAGGTATGTGCCGGTGGTGGCAATGAGGGTGTGTATGATGCATATCAATATGCCAGTGCAGTAAACACGAAAGAAAACTAGCAACCTGCGAATGTTGAGGGGGCCCTCGCCAGGAGAGCCATCGCCGCCACGGATGCAGGTGGTGACGCACTTGGTGGTGCACGACTCTGCCTTTCTCGATTTGGGGCCTCTGAATCCTGGGCTTCTTGCAGTCCTTGGGAGACTCGCACCCGCCCGACAGCATCTGAGGCACATTCGAGAGTGTATCCGACTCTGACGGCTGCGGAACACCTCAGCCGCGCCCGCGCCGCAGGACAAATTATGAGAGCCGCCGCCAACAGCCAGCCAGTTGATACCTGTCTGGCTTTTGCTGGATGCGGATGTCAGCAATGCGCCTCGAGAATGAGGGTGCACCTCCGAGAGCAGAAGCAGCAGCCGCAGAAGCTGGACTACTGGCCTGGAGCAATGAACTGGCACTATCATTATCCTCTCTCCTCTCGGTCTCTGAGTTAGCCTCACAAAGACGAGGCCTCGTTCATTTTCTCTGCTCCAATCCAATCCTAAGGCCGGCAGTTTTCTATTTCCTCTGCCTTGTCCTTATCTCCTACACCACAAAACGCAATATGATCTACTGTCACCACACGTCCCAGGATGATCTGTCTGTGTCATGAATTCTCCTTGGGCTCTTTCGTCATTCCTTGTTCTCATCCCCCTTCGTGCAGTTTCATGTAGCAGTGCAGGTGGTTTTGTGGGCCCTCTTCGTGTTTGTCCCGTCAAAATAGACATGAAAGCGAAGCCTCCATCACCATGCATGATTTAACGAGTAATGACCACATTACTCTTGGCTTCCATGCAGGAGGCCCGAGCGATCCATAATCTAGAACACGGAACTTTCAAGTTTAGTTTGTCAGATCTCGCAATATTAGCTTGAATTCCCTTTTGCATATCCAATTCACCAAAAATGCCACACATTCGAGTTTTGGTTTCAGAGCTGTTGGACAAAGAGATCACCTTGCTTCTAACCTCTTCGATAGAAAAATCTGGCTCTAACTTGAGCTCGGATGCCCCTATGACTCTCATTAAACCATTACAGAATCTCACATGGCCTAACGGGAAGTACAGTCAAAAAGCTTCGTGGCTTAGATAATTCCTTGCTGTGGCTGAAAGTTGCGAAGAGCTTCAAGAGATGCACAGGATGTGCCCAGAATGAACGTGCATTTGCTTGCTAAGATAGGCTGTGCTCAGATAAACATGAGACCAGCAACACATTGACACACATTTCACAATTCCCCATTACAAGAATAATAGGAAAGACCAACTATTGTTCCCTGTACATCATCTCAAACCATCACGACACCCATTTTATAGGAATTACAGAAGATGCTGTGATCAACACAAATGATTTGTGTAAATCACATGGGAAATGCAGAGGTAGAGCTACCCCTGCATGTCCTCGTGTCTTGAAAAATGGCCATTTTTATACCAGACCAACAATTACAATCAGCAAAAAAGTGTTGGAAGGATGTGTATCCCCCATGGTAGACACTAGTCTTCAAGCAAGAAGTCGTATCCCTTTTATATTCCATGTGTAATTTCTGACGAGGACCTCATATGGTTGGCCGGTTCAGCCTCTTCCAGAATCTACTCTGTAAACTTAAGTACATACAAGCCACCAACATACACAGGGATCATCAAAAGACGCATGTGAAAAAAGGGAGAGCAGGACAATTAGATATCTTAACAGCATATATTCACAGGACAGTTAAGATAAATTTTACTGCCCCAGATTCACATGTCCAGTAGGGAGATGAGTTCTTCAACAAGTTCAGGTATTCTTTTCCAGAACTGACAGGGCTGGCGTCAAGTAATTATTTGCTTTATCAGGCAAGTGTGCCACCTAAGCAAAGGAGACTCAAGACATTATCACTACTGAGATACATGTAAGTATCTAGATGTGTGGAAACCAAAAGAAACAACCCAATGCTCTTTACCAGTTCATAGAGCTCCCTCCCTTGCTCTGCAACATATTCATGGCATACCTGAACAATCAAACAAAATCATTAGTCTACTCTACCCCAAAATCACAATCAGTAGCAAAAAGAGTGCAACCCACATCAAAGCTCTTGTTTCTTGCTGTTGAGTCATGCAACGCTTTCACACAGATGTCAGCCACATCCGCACAGCTGATTCCCTACATTAGAAGAAATCCTGATGAGATCTTAACTATCCCCTTATCTATAACTACTAACAACAGCTTGCATATTCGCAAACAGAAAAAAGATCAAAATCAATGACTCCTGATGAAAATTTTGAACATTATCAACTTGCGAGAAGATTGATCATCTTCACCTGAGAAATCCGGTTTCCTTGATCAAATATGAGAGCACGTTGACCACCTGGCTCCTCCTGAAATAACCACTATGAATTTCACAAAAACACCCATAAAAATTTTAAACCACCCAGGTAAGAAAAAGGTGTACGTTGTACTTGGAAAATTTCTGTAAAATAAATCTATCAATAAAAGGTCCTTGAGAATGAAGCAGCAACATTTAGCCCAGCAGGACACGAGGATGAAGGATGATCCTCCAGAAGTTCATTTATGCACTAAGGAACAGAGGATCCACTGGAATACATTCAATACCAAGTAAACAGTTTGTTTTGAGTGTTACCATTAGGGGACCAGGGCGGATAATTGTATAACCAAGCCCTGACCTCCTCAAAGAATCTTCTCCAGCCTAGACATGAAAAAAGGAATCATGAGTTAACAAGTTTGACAATAGAATTCTGCATAGATGTAAGAAAATCTGAAGGGGCTAACCCTCTTGGCTTTCAGAACTTGCTCTCTTCTAGAAGGCTCAATTCCAAGTCCCGTACAAGAAACTAACACGAAGTCTGTTTCTTGACCAGTCTGCAGGTAAGGAAACATGAAACAGTTAATAGACACCAAGAGACAGTGGGGTTTAGCAAAATATTCCACAAGCTTTATCTTTTCTCCAGTTAATTGAACATTCCTCAATCAATTGTGCTACAGAAATATCAAAAGGCTTTGCTGCAGAATATCCTCAGTCACAACTTGGGCAAGCAGCGTGATAGTAGATGAATCTGGCATAACAATATTGCTTTTTTGGCAAATTCTGCAGACCCTTTGTCATCATCCTTTAGCATGATAAGTATTTTAAACTCGCAACCAAAATCTATTCGAATGATGTGAGTGAATATTCTAACGGTTTCATATGCAGTAACCGGAAAACATAAGGAAATAACTTACAGGCAAGGCCTTCATATATTCCAGAATAAGCTTAAAGCTTCTTAAGTCCTGCATCGTACCTGAAGGCCCTTCTATGGGTCTCTGCAGCACAAAGATAAGCCAAGTATTGGAAGCATTAATCCTTTGGCTCATGTCAGGAAAATTTAAAAGAGTGCAATGGCCATAAGGAAAAGCTTTGACATTTGTAGTGAGATGATGCCAAGCCGCATGAAATTGACCCCACTGAGAGAGTGCATAAGTTTCAAGGATGCATAGCTAGGGGGAGCATGTGCAACAACAAGCACTAGTCATGACTAAAACTCTATATGGAATGGTTTCTGCGTGCTCCGTCAGCAGATCTACTAGGGGCGTGGAGGTCGCTATGGAAAGATGAAATGATTACTACAATGTGACAATGTCAAGACTGCCATGTTTTAACAAAAATATAGAAGAGGGCAAAAGAACTAGGGAACTTGTCTAGTAAATTGTTTAGTGATTCTCAATCACATTACAGGCACTGTTTACTGAATAGAACTGACAGCATGTACTCTGATTCATTACTGGACGCGATAATGACTTTTCGCTACCAGATTTTATTAAGCACACTAGGATTTCTAGGATGCAAATTTTGAACAACTGTCCATTACTTCAATGAAATCCAAACTATAGGAAAAACTTGTCAAGGGAATTATCTAACGATGGTTTAGAGTCGCAGAGACAGGACAAGATTAATGAAGATCTCAAATATGCTGCCTTCTAGATAGTAGAATGTCAAAACTAGTCATCCAACAAATACAGTCTGGAGTGGTCAAGACAAAAGTAATGGTTGAAAGTGGAAGACTACTCTATTCCATCAATCAGTAAGGGATAGACCTTAGCTAAAAAGAAAAGTTAGGTGGTAGACCTGTCTTCGGGGCTCAAACCGAATCGTTAGTGTATGCACCAGGAAAGGGTCCAATGGAGGATCATCTGGTTTCACTGGACGGAAGGATGAAAAGGGTACTCTCACCTGTCAGCATATATATATATATGTGTGTGTGTGAGGAGAAGGAAAGAAGAGTCTGACAACTAAAAAGCAGAAATAAGAGCAAACATTGTCGAAGAGCAAAGGAATAGATGGAAACAGACTTCATCATAAAGAGGTGTGGATACCCTGCAAAATCCATTTTGGTGCTGATTCTCGCAAAGTACAGCTTGCTCTGAGTTGTATCAGCTGAAGGACCCGCTTCAAGAATTACCACGTACGATCTTCCGTTGCCACCAACAGAGAGGACTAGACCTTCGTATCGATCAAGAGTGCGATCCGGAGGAAGCGAGAGCTTTTTCGACAGTTCGACGTAGCCTCCTCTAGTGAAAACATACCCTGAACCATAGTCAAGAGCCATAGTCAGGAAGCACAATTGAGAAATGTACCTTCACTAATTGATAAAAGGTTAAAGAACTCTAATTCACCTGAGAAAACGGCCTGCCCTGTCTCGGTGAATTCGAACTTGGCGTCCATGCCTGCGTCATACTTTGTGGCGAGCACGTCCTGGAAGTAGGTCCCCCGACGAACCTGCCATCCGTGGAGAGATTCGGGGGACTTGAACTTGGCAAGGAGGAGCTTGCTCTTGCTGCTCTGGCCTGCGCGGACCTGGGCGAGCCGGTTGTTGTAGTCCTGGAAGGCCTTGGTGAGATTGTAAACGCCGCGCTGGTCGACCCTGAAGAGGTCGCCGGTGATGGTGGAGCGGGCGGTGGCGCAGTAGATGATTTTCTGGCAGCCCTGGACGGCGGCCTTAAGGGAGGAGGGGTCGCCGACGTCGCCAGCGACAACCTCGACGGAGCGGGGAAGGGCGTCGGGGGGGAGCTGGTCGGGCCGGCGAACAAGGGCCTTCACGGAGTAGCCACGGAGCATGAGCTTGCGCACTAGGATGCGTCCGATGCGGCTGGTGGCGCCGACGACGAGGACGGCGGTGGACTGGGCGGCAGGGATGGCGAACTCGCGGAGGAGGAGGGCGGCGTCGTCGTCGCCGTCGGAGAGGGAGGTGCGGGATATCTGGCCGAGGCCGGAGAACTTGCGCCAGACCTCGTCAAAGATCTGCCGCGACCGCCGGCCCAAACCCACGGGGTCCACTATCGACACCTGCTGCTGTTGCTGCTGCGGCTGCTGCTGCTGCTGAGCTGGAGCCTCGCTTGCCTTCGTCTTCTTGATCGTGGCCTTCTTCGGATCATCGTTGCGATCGCCGTCGCCGTCAGAGCCGCCGGAAATAGAAGCAGAAGCTCTGGTAGCGGCGACGAACTTGACTCTGGCTCTGGCATTACTGGAGGAGTTGGGTTTTGGGAGGGAAGCGATGCCGAGGAATTCCGACTTGAACCGGATGAGGCCGGTTGCGCCCGACATTGTGGTCGCCGCCGTCCCAGCGCGAACAGCTGACGATTGCGGAATGGATTTCCACAGCCTCTGTTGTTGCTGTTGATGACGACGACGACAGAAGAAGAAGAAGAAGAAGGCGACGTGTCACGCTGCAGGAAACAAGTGAATCATCCGGAGTTGCGCCAAGGCCACAGAATATGTGTTTGGCTGGAGAACAAGTACAATCTCGCCACGTGGACCCACCCCTCTCCTCCTCCTCCTCTTCTTCTTCTTCTTCGGACACGCTTCTTTGCTTTGGTATTGGATTGTCCATAGACTACGAAACTTTTTCGAACAAAAGGAACAAAGACTACGAAATTTGTGTGGATAATGATGACTCATCTTTTTCCAACTTTAACTTTTTGTCAAAAAGAAAGGGAAAAAACAAAACTTGGTTTACGATCAATCGCATACCATGCTCAGTAGTCACAATCTTTGGAAATTTGAGAAGTTAAAAATGTGAAAATAAATAGCAATATCCGATGAAGAGGACGAACAAGCGATCGACCGACGTGCTCGAGAGAGCCGAAGCTCGAGCGTTTGACGTGGTACGAAAATTGAACTCGCGTTTAGCCCGGTCATGTACTCCTCCTCACCGGACTCGCTTTTCAAATCTCGTGTTTGCATCCCGAATCCACAACACGGATGAATTGGCACCCCGAGTAATCCCTTAAGATTGATGCTCGATATCGACCTTCATGGCTCGCCCTCTTGACTTTCTTCATACCCAATCGTCCCAAATCACGGCCAAACATCCTTCACCCGTGACGGAACGCAAAGACAAGTTTTTTAATCATTTGAGACGAATCAATGACGACGACTGCTGCTTCTCGACCATATATATATATATATATTGACAATGACTACTGCTACTACTTCACAACCAATAAAGAGACCAAAAGGCATTTCTCAGCAGAATAGACTTCCTCCCACCATTTCCCAGCTGCTTAAATTATTTCAGAACTTGCACCAACAGATCAAGGGGCCCAACTGGTGGTAAATTTGACGCTGGATACGCTCATAACATCGGAAAGAAGAAGAAATGAAACGACACGAACATGACGAAGATGAGGACATGCTGCACGCACCCTAGAGAGAGGGAGGGAGAGAGAGGTTTCTTACATAGCAAAAGTTAGACTATACATCAACAACGATGAAAAGAATTGCTGTGGATTTGGCAACGCCCTTATTTTGCCACCCTATATATTAGAAGACAACCTACCAAAAAAGGGGCCAATATAAAAGAGGAGGGAGTAAAACCCACTTTCCTCCACATTTCTTCTCTGTCAAAGAAAGAAGGATCAGAACAACTATGGTACACTCACCGGCACGCCACCGGCCTTCACGATTAATAAAACACTTCAAAGAGGACTGAATCAAAGAATTCGCCACAGTGACCCACGCGATGAGGCACGCATTGCCACTCTACTAAGCATCACTTCTGGTCAAGGGCGCCTCCGGAGAAGGACGCCATTTTGAGGAGGACGAATCTTCTTCATGGTAGATTCTAACAAGAAAAGATCTGTACAGCCTGCATGCAGGGCACTGTGACAGCATCAACAGCAGACCCCCCCCAACCAGAAACAGCCACCAATTTGCCTTTAACTCCAAGCAATCCACTATAATTAAAGCTGCACGAACCCTCCTTATCTCAAACTTTCCCGGAATGATTATTCACCTATGTACAGACAGGTCATCCTCCACTGTTGGCAACTTCTGCAGCCCTCTGTCTCATCATCTCCATCACAGCTGCCCTGCGCCGTGAATCTGACTGCTGCTGCAGCCGCCTCAAATGTTCTCGTAAGTCTCTGGTTAAGACAAACACATACAATGGTAATATATAAGAGCAAGAAATAACCAAACACATAAAAAATCTCCTCCTATGAAACAAAGAAACAAACTGCAGATTGCTTCAAACATATGTTCACAAGGAAAGCCTTGGCATCTAACCTGCATCGCGGGACATGGCACACAGCTTCTTTGCAGGCTCGTGCATGCAGTTGCAGGAGATACCACATCTTCTTGCAAAGAACGCAACCTCTAGAAGCACGTGTTTTGCATTGGATCCCATGGCGGAACAAGCCTTTCACTTTGCGACAGTTCGGGTATTGACAAAGTGATGAACGGCATTGTGATGCATGCACCAGTAGATCAAGCATTTTCCTAAGCTGCATTTCCACGTAGAAACATGTGAAAAAAGTCCTTCAGATCCAAACGCATGAAAAGGTAATACCAATGATCCTTACAACAGAGTGCATTAAACACTACCAGATTTTAGGAGTTCAGACGGATTGATTGTGTACAACTTGTGCAAAATGACAGGAAAGAGCACTCCAAATGTGCCCATAAGATTTAACAGACTGAAATATTCAATAAATGAAAAGCTGAAAAACCCTGGCCTTGTATGATACCTTTCTCAGTGTTAGTTTTGATCCATAAAAATCAAATAAAATGAGCATCCTGCAGAGAAAATATTAATGACTTGATTGCTATGTGACAAACCATTAGCCCACCCGTCAGCGTCATTCCTTTTGGTCCTCAGCCAAAGCCCAACTGAAAAACCCATCTTATCGGACCAACCCAAAACATTTGAACCCAATCCAATCACATTCTTTCGTTCAAATTTATTCCCTCCCTTTTCCCCTCTTATATTCTCCAGTAAGAGAGCTAAAGCTGAGCATGCTTGTAATCAAATTTGTATGCGAAAGCAATCCTCCCAGTAGATTTGTTTCTACAAGGACTTTACCAAAACTGACTATTGCTCCAGTCTTCTACATTCAGATATTTTTATGTGCACAAAATATATAAATTTTTACAAATGAAGTGATTTAGACCGATCTTTCTTGTCAATAACCTAATACCAACCAAACAATTGTCAACTAAAATTCTCAATCAAAGACTACTTGAAAAGGCAGGCCCAGGAACTTTTCATATAGATGCGACTCCCATGGGTTTCTCAATTTCAACTCTTTTTGCATAGTCAAAAAGCAGGTACACAAACAAAGACAAGAAATGGAGAAAAGAGAAGAACCAACATCTTCCCCCACCCCCCCTAAAATTAAACAAAAAGCAAACAGCCAAAAAAAATTCTTTAACATGGGACAATTGAGAAGTATTGAGCTCACTGAGATACCAAATATCCAGCATCCTTCACGCTAGTCTTTTTATAATTCGAATTTGATCTAACCTCATGATGGTTTTGTTTCGAAAAAGGAAAAATAAGTCCCTTGTTTTAAAGGGACGAGCAAGCCTTAATCCTTCCGCCCAAATTAAACCCGTGCCAAACTATGTACAAGCACATGGAATTTAATTCCATCTAAACAAAATTAAACTCTAGACAATCCTCAAGATATCAGTATGTTTTCGAAAGACGCACCTGCAAAACTCTCAATTGTCTGGCTTCCTTGTTTTGTGCATCACGATCAGCCATAGATGGGTGATTTGTCAATTTGTGGGGATGATCAATACCACCATCCTTTTGATAACAGGTATTGCATATATCATACTCTGGGCAAACCTCGCAACGCCAACCTTGACCAGCTTCGATGTCAAGACTACACAGGTTACATGTCGTCACAAATGCCGGAGCAGTTGGATTATGAAGATGGTAAAGAACCATCATTGAAGAATGTTTTGCACGCCTCAGGGTGTCATATTGATAGTGATTCCCTTGACATAAACTCAAGAAAGCCTGTCTGGTGTCAAAAAATTCACTTTCAAGTATCTCATCTTTATCTTTTGTATCTTCAGGTACATCAGTAATTTGAGTCTGCAAAATTTAACAATATTTCAGCAGCATATCGCAACCAGCCTTTTTCAACGCATAGCGGATTACCATCACTGTAGATACTCATTCGTTACACATAACATACTTACCGGATACAGAGTATGTTTCTCTCTTTGATTGATTGGATGTCGCTCTCTTTCCTCACGTTTCTGTTCTATTTCGTGGCACCTGCAAAATAAAATAGTTAAAGCCCATGATTCAGGTCAATGCACTACAGACTAGGATTTGAATAACTCTTAAGTCCAAACCAGAACTAGATAACTTCCTACAAACAAGAATGACTCAGGAACAACTATGTATATTCTCAAGCCAGAACTAGACTTCCTACAACAAAAAATCATTGAAAACCATAGTCATTCCATTGGCCCTTGATAAGCAGGATAAATTAGAGATAAGAAAAGGAATGCCACAATTTCAGGTAACAAAATGAGGCTAAAATCATGATAAAGGAGATGCGCATTGAAAGTCATCCAGCAAAGCATCATCAAGGAGATAGGAACAGGAGAAATCCTAGAAATCCGTGATGACTTCCACATTAATTAAAAACTGTCCCGAAACAAACTGTCATTGACAGTGAGCATCTGCCCTGTACACTAGTCAAAGATCGTTCAATTACTTTAACTCCACATACAGAAAAGGAGAATGAGAGATTGACAAATAAATTCTCAACACGACTCGGGCAACTGTTCAGGCCAGCAACTCCTCAAGGAACTTACAACTTAGAACAATTTTAATTATTAGATTATATTATACGCTTAACCTAAATTGTCGACGAGTCTCTTACATAATTTTCGTCCATGTCTTACATGCAGGATAACTCATAATTGGAACAGGTTACTTACTGGCTGTAACGGATAGTATGAATTTTCAGCATCAGAAAACGTAAGTTCCATTACTGTGAATTGACAACTGGCCTTTTTTATAGGTGAAAAAAGAATGAGGCATGAGAGAGAGAGAGAGAGAGAGAGAGAGAGAGATTTCGCTGGCAATTATTTTTCCAACATATCAGTGAAAATGTATTTAGTGACAAGAAATACAGCTGCGAGCAGCAGCATTCATAGTGCCAAGATTAAATAGACATGAGATTATTAGCTGAAGGAAACAAACACCAGAAGGCCAACATTACGAACAACCCAACACCCAACATGAACAGAAAGGAAAATGACCACGGAAACATTGAAAACACCAATGAAGATCTTCAAATCTACTTGTCACAAATCCGAAAGTTCTTGCACTGGTGGCAAAACCAGCTGTTTCCAGAAACCATGAGAATGCAACAGTGGGTGCATGCATTTTGCAAATGGACCATAATGAAATCTTCCTTCATAGGAGATATAGTTTCACCAAGCTGAGAAAATAATTTACTCATCAGTAAATGAAAATTCCACAGAAACTAGAAGACGTGAAAATTTATGAAGGAAACAAAAGATATAGGGAAAAGAAATTACTTTGTGCATCAATAGCAATCCTTCGATGCATTTCCAGAGAGATCAGACTGACCAGATGCTTTTAATGCCCTCTTAGTGATGGTCTTTTTAGTCGTTCCTTTCTTATTCAGCTTTCTACCATCTTCCTCTTGTTGAAGCTGATAAATAAGATCTTCCGCAGCACCTGGCCAGTAGTCACCATCAAAATACGGAAGCCTAGCTGCAGTTACCTTTGCCTTGATTCGCCAGTGCACACAAAGAAATGATCATACAGATTGGTAAGATCAACGACGATACCCTCCTTTGCAGCTTTTCTTAACTTGCAAGATACCTAATATCCAAGATAACAAAGCATCCCCATTGGGGGAATGGTCAGTGACAGAATGTTCAGGTTGCATTACACTGATGAAATAGTTTACAAAGTGCATCCTTGCAAAATGCCTCACCACTCCCGAAGTTTATCAGATTTTGGAGTTTTTCTGTATCTCTGGATGACAGTATAGTATATAATCTTCGCCTTTTAATGGCGGGCATTGCCCATATATAGCAGCTTGTAAAACCCGCAACTTGCAATATTCAAGGTATCCAATCTGCACGGAGAAAAATAATAAGATCCAATAACAGAACCCCAGACCACACGTGGCAAATCATATGAGCTAAAAAAAAGAACTAACCAAAATTTCATGATATACATAGGTTCGCAGAGCCTCTCCAGTCACTGATCTAACCTCAGGCCTGAAGTATTTCACAGAATCCAGATACGAGAGATAGACGCGACGTTGATTTGGGAATTGGCATTCAGATCCAAATTCTTGAACATACATACCAAATAAGCATACCTCCACACCTTCAATCTTTTGAACCAAAAATGACCTTCAAGGACAAAAACATCTCCCGTCAGCAACTTGACACAAGTAAGCATTGAGACAATACAGATTCAAGTATGGCATCTCATAACTAGAGATGCAAGCAACAAAGCCTGTCGCACACCTTTGACTTGTAGGGAAACTCTGTAGGGTAATTTCTTCCTGAATATTTCAAGAAACCGCTGCTTTACTTCCAACTTCTTGTCACCAGATGAAACAACTCTTACAACTAGTGTTCCGCTCCAGGGACTCTGCAAAAACAATTGAAAAATCAATACACCAAAGTTCCTTTCCATTGAAGAACTAAATTGGGGGAATGAAACATATCCAAGAGGAATTCTGCAAATAATAATGATGAAGACTCGAATCCCATGGTATCAGCACTAAAAGGATGAGTAGTCCACATGGAAACAATCTCGTCTTATTCTATCTGTAACTAGAGAGGATGAGTAGCCCACGTGCAACAGTCTAGTCTTATTCTATCTGTAACTAATGGGGTCAAATACTCATCTCTATGTTGCAAGGGAAGTCAATGCACAAAGAAGGATCCACAAAAGTAAAGAGCATTTTCACTAATAACGACCTATGTGCGGAGAAGTTATACAGATGTGTTACCATTCAGCATACAGCACTCTCACCAATTATTCATCAGCTAATTATGTTTTCTATTCAGTCCAACATTACTCTTTCTAAAAAGTATCTCATAACTATCGCTTTATTTTACAAAATCTGCAGAGATTACAATCACCTCATCATAGCTTTTCTCCAGAAGCTTTGCCCTATCTTGTCTTTCCTTTCTAAGACTCCGCTAGCTGAGACCGCTGTTCTATGTGATCACTAAGAGCGTCTTTGGCAATCTTTTGCCCCAAGAACAGCATTCTGTGACAGGGGGCTTTGCGTTCGTCTCTTTCAACTTCAGCTATATAAGCAGTTAGGGCAGGTATATTTCAGCTTGGCCTCCATCATTTCTCCGACCATAAACAAAGCGCATATTGATGTTGCCAGCTCACACTTGTTCACATTGAACCAAGCCACTGTACCCCAGAGTAATATCAAGAAAAGCAAATGAAACATTAAGGATGTTAACTATGGCCCAAGAAAAATAATGAAATCAAACATCATGGCAAAGAGAAGCACATCAACTCACCTTCTTCAGCTCCTCATCGTTTTTCTTTTTCTCCCAGCCTTGCCTTCGGTATAGGAGTGCCATCAACAACAATGGTGTCCCCACGAGCCTCTTATAGCAGGGAATGCAAAATATGCCGGTATCTCCAACTGCCAGTATAATAAAGTGCATTTCTCTTAATACGAGCGCCGCATGGTGAGCATATATCGGTGGTGGTTCAAAAGTAAGCTTTTCCACAGCACACAACTGGCATGAATTTTCACTCATCGAATGCTCCATTGCCTGATTCTTCTCCCGCCTTAGCTTTACTCTGCAATTGATGTTAAACAGATACCATCAGCCAATAATTCAAGCATCCTCAAACAGCTTACTGGAACTACCTAGTAAAGGAAGTGATTACATGTATCTGTCATTGGACGAAACACAAACTATATCACGCACGCACCAAAACCAGCCACAGCAGAGGCTCAAAGATCCGGATATAACAACTGAAAAGGATTACCAATATGATTAACATCGCATGAATGATAGTTATGCTTTATTTTTCTAATATCTGTTTGCCTAACATTCTTCCAATTAAGAAAAGCAATACAAAGCTGAAACAAAAGAGAAACGACTTCTAAAGGCTTCTGGGATCCTTTTCTTCAAAAAGATGAACTTCCACCGCCCCCCAATAGGGCAATATTCTTCTGTGCTTTACTCACTCTCTGCATTGCATTGGTTCCGTGATGTTTGACAAAATTTTGCTACAGAAGTAGCCTGAAAAAATGCTAACATCCGAGCCATCTTTTACTAGCTATGGTGTACACTGATATTCAAGAAGCAGATAGTTATTAAAACAAATTACACAAAGGCTGACCTAAAACCTGGCTGAGGGGAAAAGGAAAAGAAGCGGACCATTCAATTTGGAATTTGAGCAACATTTCCGAGGAATGGGCTTATTTTCATTCAGTAAAAAGGAAGAAAACCAGAAGCCAATAAAGAACTGCAAAATAAGCAAACAAATATACCTGGCCAACCCATTGCCTTAAACCCATGATATGCTCTCTCACTTGCTCAGGGGTGAAGAGTTCGGTCAATGATACTCCTTTGATTTTTGGCTTCCCAGACTTGGTAACAATTCCTTGATCAGCAGGTTGAGCAATTTCTTGATTCGGTTGATCACCCTCTTTCTCAAATGGTTCTTGCACGACAGCAGGTTCCTCACCAAGCATTTTATTTGAGACATCATCTGTTCCTTCCTTTTTCATCTCACCAATATTTTGGTTTCTTTCCCCGGAATTGCCAGAGGGTTCCATCTTTGTATCTGCAGAATCGGCCTTAATTGGAATACCAATCTCACCATGCTGCTGACCATGGTAAGAGACTAACTGGGAAATCTTCTGCTCCTCAGCAATAGACACTGATTCAGCAGAATTTTCAATCGAGGGAATAAGAGGCTGCAAAGGCTGTTCCACTTTGACACGTTTCATAGAAGGAAGTAGGTCTTCCGAACTTTCAGCAACAGATGGCTTCTTTGTCAATAACTTTGCTGGGTTTTCCATAATGTCAGAGGGTTTACAAGATCTGCCAAGGGAATTTGAAAAACTGGATGTAGAATCCGGACGAGGATATGCCTTGAAGTGCGCCTGCAAGAAATTTTTCACAGGAATGCACACAGGGCAACTTGGGTCCTTGCATTTTTTATGATGCGTAAGCAATACTTTTGTTTGATGACATCGAGGATAAGGGCATTGAGTTAACTTGCAGTTTTCAATATGTTTGCACAATCCCTGAACAGTTAAACAATTAATCTCTTGGCATTTCCCCTGTGGAGCTGCGCATCGACGTGCATGGAATATAAATAAAAGCCACTTCTGCTGGTTTCTGAAGTGGTGGTGGTCACGGTTTGTGTTTCCAGACCTACAGGTGGTAGTACTTAAATTCGGTGCTTCTGTTTTAACCCTTGAAACAACATTTTGACCAGCAACTGATCCCTCTGAAGACAGATTGTTACACTGAGCTTCATCATGCCCAGAAATTCTCTTCTGGAAATCATCTTGTAAATGCTGCTCATTCAATTTATTCCCCAAAATTTCAGTCCCATCTTGCAATTGAGGATGCCATTGGCCATGAAGAACTGAATCTGATTGTTGTCCGACGGGATGGCAAGTGAATTCGTTTTGGGCCTCGGGAACTAGCTGTTGTGATTGCAACAAATGTTGCACTTGCGGAGTATTTTGAGACAACATAGAGCAGCTATTGTGCTGGTTAGATTGAGCAGCAAAAAGCTGAACCTTAGAATGATTATCAGAAGGATTTTGCTGATACTGATTTTGGAACTCAGGCAAATGAATTCCATCAGATGCCTGGTCTCGCATAATTTCTTGAGGCTCCTGCTTGCATTGATTTCCTGGCTCAGATGTCACCTGAGGAAGACCAAATATCTCATTCTCCAACAAAGCTTGGTGCTGCTGATTTTGCTGCATGTGCTGGCGCTGCTGAGCAAATTGCTGGTGTGGTTGGTAATGAGTCTGTTGCTGAAATTGCTGTTGGGGCTGAGATTGGATAAAGTTCTCCCTCGAAGGAACTGCCGATTGAAAATTCATCTTTTCAACTGGATCAACTGACTGAGGCTTCAAGTGTGCAGCTTGCTGAGTGCTATGCAAATTTGATGGATTAGCAACCAATGAAGCTTTTGTTTTGGAAAGAGACTGCAAGTTAATTGTACCCATGCTTTGAGAATTTGCCATTGGTCCAGCAGAAGTTCCAGCAGGGTATAGATTTCCAGGGCCAGAAACATCAGTACTGCTCCCATACACATCACCTGTCGATAAGAAACTTTTCATGAAATACATAATTACAAATAATACGGAGAGATGGCAAAGATCAGAATTTTTCTGGAACATTTGTCCCAAGGCCTTAACTAGTAGCAAGCTGTTTCTATAAATAAAAGTAAATCATATAGAAAGATCTATGTAGTACCCTGAACGGATGAACGTTGATATTGATCAAATTGGTGTTGCAAATGTTTTGGAGAATTGATATAAGGTGACGCATTCAGGAAACCCTCAGAGGTGCTAGGCCCATTGGACATCTGTAAATTGCTCCCAATCATTCCCAAGCCCCCATTTAGTGGTCCATTGGAGAAACCATAAGATTTCTGCTGAATACCAGACCTAATGGTCCCACCTGTTTGGCTGCCAAGAGCATGCAATACCTGACTGTTCTGACTGCTTGCATGCAGCTTTTGATGCGGATCCTGTGATACCATGGGAGAGTCAACAATGGACATCCTGCCACCATTATTGGAAGCCTCCAAGCTTCCGTAAGAATGATTTCCACTATTATTACTAAATCCAGGAGTCGGAATCATCTGGCTGCTCATTCTTTGCACGCCCATCTGTGACAGGTTGTTTCCTCCAGAACCAATGGAATAGTTTGCTTGAGCTTGTTGATACCCATTGGAAAGCAGACCTACACCATTAGAAAGGGTAAAATTGTTGCCATGATAATGCCAAAAGGTCTAAAATCAAATTGCATAACATTGACGTTTACCATCAGTTCGGTTAAAGGAATTGCTCTGCATGACGCCACTTGACATATGGCTTCCCGTGATTGCATTTGTTGGCTGCATGCTGCTACTCCCAGCTATATTACTTATTGGTGCATCCACTGAAGATGTCGCCATCATGGTAGAACTCCCATTATGAGACAATCCAGGAGTTGGAATCATCGTTGTCATTGAATTAGCAGTGGCTGGATTTCGATTATTAAGAGATGGACGCTTGATCAAACTATGCAACCGGGACTCCAATGTACCCAAATTCATATAGTCGTCCTACATAATTGTAATTTTAAGGAAGCAAAAGAATGTCAAGTACTATTCACCAAAAAGAAAAAGGGAAAAGCTGATAATCATGAGAAAAAACATGTGAGCCACGCAAGAGAAATGAACAGATAATTGGCTTTCGCAAATGTTAAAATGTAAAGCACTATAAAAATCGAATAAAGAGTAATCATAAGCCACTTTTTGTACTTTTAAAAAAGAAGAGGAGGAGATAAATGATGAGGATGGGAAGACCTTCGAGTGAGCACATTTGAAGAGACCCTCTTCCAGGCGTTTAACAATATCCTTCAGCTTCTGCATTTGAATCTCATTAATTGGCTGCTGATGCCGCTGAGCTAAGAGGAAAAAGCTGAAAAGAGTAAAAAAATCGATCAGCAAACAAGGACCTATGGAAGTTAAAGCACAAGAACAAGTACTCTCGATTAGATTACATCTTCTCTTGCATATAGGTCCGAGCTCTGAGAAGATCTTCCCCACTGAGCGGAGCATGAGGGGCACCACTGCCTGCAGCTACTATATTCGGGACAACATTGCCATTTTGCTGGGACACCCCAGGCAACTGAGTGCCCGATTTACTAGAAACATGCCCCGACATATCTGCCTGTACATTCATCACATCAATCTACAAAAGCTCTCGCTCTTCCTGTAATCATTCAAATTCGCAAAGGGTATACGCATGCCTGAGCCGGTGCTACATACACAAAAACTCTATTCACAGTGAACAAACCATACCCAATACCGCCAGGCACCTGTGCAGACAGCCATAACGAGAGATTATAAAAAGCATCAACAAAACAAGCAAAAGCAACCGACATTCCCTCGTCACTCTCTTGAAAACTTATTCAAGCACGGCAAGAGGGAGGAAATTGGGGAAAATCCACGTCCAGATGCTGAAAAAATCAAAGCTTTGATAACGGGAGGCATATTGAAGGACTGAAGAGCCATCGTGTGCGAATCAGAAACCCTAGGACACAGAATGCCCCCATGGCGAGATAACGAAACCCTAGAGAGGTCGAAATCGGGACGACAAACCTGAAGCGACGTGCGATTGGCGACGGGAAGAGCGACAGTGCAGTAGCAGTGATCTCAATTCGGAGCTCAATCGGATTGATCGTGAATTCGACGATCGACAGAGGAATTTGGGGGAAATGAGAGAGGAGAGAGAGAGAGAGAACGAGGAGGGGTGCTGCGCTTCCCGACTCCACCACGTGCGAGTTCTCACGCGCGAACGAAGCGAGCCAATTATATATCCACATGGATCAAACAATAAGCGAGAGAGATTTATCATTTAATTGACAATATCTATACCTTTGAACTCAAATGTTCTTATCATCCGCTTCTTTACTCGGATGATTGTTTTTTTTTTTTTTTTGCCCCCCGGGTCGGGTTGGAAACCAGATTCGGCATTGATTGTTGCAGAGGAAAAATCAATCGGTAAACAACGAGGATACGCGATGAAAGTACATGACATTTTGACGACACTTAGCCATATCTCCGCACGAGAAAATGCAGAAATTTAATATCAATATTCGAAAACGGAAACGTTTAGCTTTTCCATCTAACGTTAGTCAAAGACCCGGATTTGCATTCTTCTCACGTATTATTATGCATACATATATATGTCGATGATAATTCTCAATACGTTAGTATTAGTGATTAGGTAATGAATAAGATTGATAATGTGAGTGTATTTAATACAATCATCTGTTTTAACATGTGGATCATGCGTTGGGCTTCAATTATTTGACATGGCCGGTCCTATGGTGAGAGAGCATCGGCAGTTGGCTTTAGATCCATCTCGAGAAGCAGCTTGTTTTAACCTCGATGGCTGAGCAGCCTTTGGACCTCGCCAAACGGGCCGCAGTTCAGCCTGCACCCACGAACTTAAGCCTCCAAATGAGGCAAAACCACCCAAGTGTTCACTCTTGTCACTGGGAAAACAGCCCCCACCGGCCCCCGCTAATCCCGATTTGCCCTCAGAGGCATTATCGGTATTGAGTAGAGGTGTCAAATGGGTGGGTCGGGTCGGGTCGGGTTTGGGTCGGGTCGAATATGGTCCGACCCATATTGACCCGTCTAATCCATTTTGACCCATATTCAATGACCCATACCCGACCCAACCCGCAACCAACCCATACCCGACTTGACCCATTTTGACCCATATTGCCAAATCACACTAATATTCTAAGAAAAATTATATAACTCATTTAACCTATTTTATTTTTCTTTATTTTTTCTTTCATTTTCTCCGGCCACGGCGAGCGGCGGCGACGGGTGGGCGGAGGCGGCCGGCCTCCGGTCGCCGCGGCCGATCTCCGCGGCCGGCCGCGGTCGCCACGGGTCGGTCTCCGCGGCCGGACTCCGGTCACATCGGCCAACCGCAGGTCGCCTCGGCCGGTCCCGTGGTCGCGCCGCAGGTCACCTCGCCAGTGCCGCGGCTGGCCGCAAGTCGCCTCGGTCGGTCGCAACAGCCGGCCGCGGTCGCCTCGGCCGGTCTCCGTGGCCGCTGCAGGTCGCGCCGCCTCGGCCGATCTCCGCGGCCGGCCGCAGGTCGCCTCGGCCCGCCGCGGCCGATCTCCTCGGCCCCCGGTCGCCACAGCTGGACGCAAGTCTCCGCGGCGGGTGGCCGGCCGCAGCCAATCGTCGGCCGCCGCCACCATCGGTCCCCGAAATCAATTCCATAACAAACGACGAAAATTATTTTCCAGTTCATTTTTTAGTATTAATCAAACATCGAAAATATTATTATTTTCTTGAAAAATGACTTCCTGAAAAATGATTTTCGAAAGTATCACATTTTCCATGAAACAAATGGAAAGGCCCTAGGTCCATTTGTAATTTGTGAGAGTTATGGGTCGAAAATGGGTTCATGCGTGGCCCAATTTTGACTCATTTAATTTCACTTCAACCTTTTGGACCCATTTTTAGTGAGTCCTTTAAATGTTAATGACCTATATAAGACCTATTTTATATAAAATATGGGTCAAATATGGGTCTTTGACCCATATTGACGGCTCTAGTATTGAGTTGGATCCGACCACGGGGCGTGGTCGGATCCAAAACAACTCTAACTTAGACAAAACGAAACGAAGTGAGTTCGACAAACCTTTTTTGTGGATAACTTCAGACCAATTAATCGAATATTGATGAATACATAATCAATCGAAGACTACTTGAAAACGGCTCTTCTACTTAGAAACGAAATGCTTCAAACGTTCCTGAAAATTCTTGCTCCCATTAAACCATTTGTATCTATATGCATTAAGATCCTGATTCACAAATCTCTCGATTCTAGAAATAAATATAAGAGGATCGAACCATTTCTTCCAACTCTATTATTTTTCTATTGCTCTTTTTGTAGGTTTAACAACTGCACAGGGCTCATCTTTCTTTTCATGGATTTAACACTGTAGAGTCAATGTTGTGCAGATTGGGCCCCTAGCGTGATGGAGTGCAAGGGATGATTAGGGGGTTCATTTGTTCTGCTTTGACCATATCTATATCTACTTTCAATATTCATAAAAACTAACGCCCCTAAACCGAGAGTCTTTCAAAAGATGGTAATCCTGTGTACAACTGCAAACAGAACAAAGGAATCAAAGCGAAGAGCATTGCAGTAAAATATGAACCATCCCACCACACCCTGGATATACATTTTCCATCTGAATGAGTTACTTTTGGAGTGGTGATACTACTACAAGATTCCAGTGTTTGACTACAAATTAAAAGGTTGCAGTTATGGTACATAGGAAGAGTTGCCAAAGTCGATTGGAGAATGCAAAAGAGGTTCCACCGATCAAATATTATTCGACCCCCTCGGCCTATTCTTCCACGGAACTTATTGACGGTTGGGGTAGTAAAACTCTTCGACAAATTGGCCGGCGGCACAATGCTGGCTGCTGCCAACTTCTCAGGAACTAAAGGTTTTGTGAACAACAGAATTGGCTCAAGAGGATCCTGCATTGTCAAGGAGCAAGATTATCTGGTGGTCAAGACTCCGATGGGTACCAGAACAGAGTACACAAATGCAAAAATAGATAATCATAGGAAAAGACGTATGCAAGAAGAGATCAAGAGTTCACCATCTTATGCAGCCATGTATTGGGCACGGGTCGTCGTCTCGACTCTTGTTTGATGCTGCCTGGAGGAGCCGAAACAAAGTTGGAGTTCGAATACAGTAGACTTTGTGTTGCTGAAGACCGTGATCGAGGACGAAAGTTGGCAATTTCATCGGAGTCCACAAACTCTTCCTCAGTTGAACCAAACTTGGAAGACACAGGTGGAAATCCAGGTAGAGCCAAGCTATCATCCACTAGCTCCATTTCATGCTAAAAAAGAAAAAGGTGCAGGATTAATCCATGAAAAGAATTTGAGGACAAAAGCTAAAGCACGTTCCAGAAATTCAAAGCAATACAAAGCAGCCAACTCCTCATGGCTATAACAGGAGTTGGTCAATTTCCAGAAACAGAATCCAAGCAACAATTATCTGGAATAGAAAAGCAAGTTTCAAAAAGAAATGTGACAAGCTATGTCTCTGAAGATGGACTAATGCAGATGAAAGCAAGTCTTGTATGATAAAAGTTTCAGTTCACTTGAGCCGCTCTCCCCAAAAGAGATCACTGGCACCAAAGAAACTTATGTTCTGGATCTAGCTTCAACAGATAGGAAAACAACTGGACCACAAACAACATAAAATAATAGCCTCTGCACCTTATATTTCATCTGAAGCCTCTGAAGGCTTACTTCAGTCTCCATCGCTTCTCTTTTCCTCTCTTCTCTCTGTAAAAATGAACCGAGAATGAACATTATTGACTCCCGAAAAGGCAAATCCTGAGACATTTTTATACCAAATGAGAAACAACGGAAGTTTTACTCGCCTTAATCAAAGCCTCCATGATTATCTTTGCTTGTTCAAGATTACGTCGGACCTGAGAGGAGTTGATTTCAAACAAAGAGAAAAAGCTTATTGATAAATGCCTATACTTATACAAATAAGCAGGCACCTACACAGGTTCAGCGCATAACCTCCTTGAGCTATCGAGTGACATAAATAAGAAATTATATTCACTGAATAGTAAACCTGGCCAGTCTAATATTACTTGAGAGATACAGTATACACGAGAATCCATGATCTAACAAAACAAGATGAGAAAAAGTCAACCCTCAGGAGTCCCAAGTTGCACACTCAGGCCAGGACTCCTTGCCTCTCACCCAAGCACTGCCTGAATCGCAGCTGTGACTGCCATCACCTTCTTACTTACTCTGGAGTGCATACGACGTATTGGCTCTAGCAGTTGATATACCCTATATAAAAGATCCCTTGAATGCGGTTTTTTTAAGCACATGTTAGAGCATTTGATATTACATTTCTCCGTATCTTGATACATTTCTCGTGTAAGATTCACAATTAGAGAGATGACATCCTTCATGTGGCAAGATTTCTGAGAAATGTTTCCCTATCCAATGGTTTTACCTAGAAAAACAGATATCATTTCATCACATAATCTCTCTTCATAACTCATGCTTTGAAGTATTAGTCAGTAATTTTTGCATTTACTTTCAGAGAATTTCACATTTCCATCCTGTGTAAAATTTCTGAGGAGAAAACTGTTTTCTATGTTTGACAGGCAAAATGCATAAATACTCTCAGAGAGAGATAAGGTTGAAATGGTTAACAAAGGGGATCAATAAATATTGAAGTTCAGATTTAATTAATTCTTCATGCTGAGATAGGTTGTAACCCCTGTAAAATGAAAGGCTGTATGCTAGTGAATATCAGACATTCTCGTCAATAATAAGTAGAATACCTCTCTAGGTTAGAAATTAGCCCTCATGGAATTAGAAACATCAAGTAAGATCCATCTAATTATACCCTTTGATTTGCTTCTCCATTCTTATTCCTCGCATGAAATCATGAGAAACAAGTAATTTCATATCTTATGATAGATTATAATAAGCTCAATTCATATGTTGCTTATAGAAAGACCCAGAGGATAGGTGCGAATCATAGCTTGAAGCATATAGAAGTTACTTGTGAGAATTCCAAGCATATATCAGAGAAAAAGAAAATCCACTTAGTTCACCCTATTGGCTCAAACCATTCTGGTCCTTAAGTCGTAGACGATTTGTATGTGGATCCTTCAGGAAGACCAAAATGAAACACGAGCTCAACAAGATCTAACACGAAGTTTCCATAAGAAAAAAAATCATTTAGTTTGGGGAAAATCAGGTGTCATTTAAGTCGTCTTTTGTTGATTTTTAATTTTGATGCAATTCCTTCATCTTTCAAACATTGCTTCAGCTTCTTTCCTTTCCTTTTCTTTTCTTTTTCTTTTTTTCATTTTTTGAAATAACAAGAATCAATAATGAGGCAGCATTCTTTACCAAAAAAAAAAAATAATGAGGCAGTATCGAAGCACCATCCACTATACCATAGAGAATTGGGCCCCTTTGCATAACCAGAAGGAATAGAGCTATGATTTACTGATGGATGCCTCAAGTCTATCGAATTTCTAAAACCATTTAATTAAATGTTCTATATCCGAAGTATGGAACCAATCTCATGATTGCTGGACAGCAAATAGAACCATACTGGAGAATATCTATGCATGTATGATTTTCTCAACCAGCTAAAAAAGACAATGTTATAAAAGGGGGAACTTTTAGCATTAGCTATACGGACCTGACGAAGCTTTTCAAATGATTGCACATTGTTTTCTCTCCGTTGCATCTGAAAAGATCATCACATAGCTTAGGAGATCTATGGGAAGGCAGATCGAAATGATGATATCGAAGAAAGTAAGACATAAGTGCTGCAATTGACTACCCTTCTTGTGTGGAGTCTATGGGCTTTCTCTCTGGGTCTAAAGACATTGTAGGGGTTGGTGTCATTAACTGGCGGGGGAGGCTGCATAGGAGGAAATTAGAGAAACAAAAATGACATAAGAAGCCAATAGGTATCATAAATGTCATGGAAGACGTTAAAGAGATGGTCATTAACAAGCCATCCTTCGTCGTACGTCTATGTAAGCTCATGAAGAGAAACTAACCTGGAGACGCCGCAATATAGGTTTTTGCCACCGTTCACGCTGGCCAAGCAAGATAATAAAGCTTTAGCATCCTCATTGTATACAGCCACAGAGGTGAAAGAGTCCAACCAGTTGAGAAAAAGATAACTAAATAGCGCAGATAAATACCAGAGCAAAAAAACATAATCATTCTTTCCACTTCATTAAGTAAGCACTAATTATCCTACTTTTTAAGCTGGTATATCCCAATGATAAGTACCAACTCTGACCTGCACTGAAAATGATTGAAAACCACGTATGTCCTCCTGCCTTGGAACCTTAACCTTTTAGGGACGGTTTATAAAAGCAGATGATCTTTCCACTAGAAAAGAAACATACACCATTGAATGAAAAAAGTCGGCCTTCATATTAGAAACAAATATGAGTTGGAAACCAGCCGACCTTTATCCTAGTCCAACACCATTTTAAAAATCGTTCAGAATTAAAAATCATTTCAAGAACCTACTAGCGAAATCAATTTCAACCTATGACCCTGTTTAACGAGCCCCATAATCACTCAGGAAAAGTTGAACAATCACACTAGCGAAAGCTAATTACCCAGTTGACCTTTCTGCTAGAACGAAATATTAATTCGAAAACAAGATGTATGCTAGCCCAACACCATTCTAGGAATTGATCAGCAGCAAAAATCATTTTCAGATTACTGCTTGCAATATCATTTGCAACATAAGACACCATGAAGCAAGTCAAAATATTATATAAGAAGAATTCAACATTCATCTTTCATCGTGAAGCCAGGGAAAGAAAGTAAACATTATGGGAGCCAGATCAGTACATACCCAGCCATTAGAAACAGAAATAAAGCTAAAGATGATATGAAAACATATACAAAATAACTGCAGCAAAAATCAGTACAAATATTAGTTAAAAACAAAATCTTTTCGGAATATTTTACCATAGAAAGAATCAACGGTTACTGTTAGTCCTAAACCAAACTTATCCGAATCACATATTCTCAACATTTGGCCCACTTGGTTTGCAGCTCCGTATCATGTATATTACTGACAGTCATTAAAAATGAAGAGTTCACCCCACAACTCCACCACAGAAGATGAGTTTAGAAGACATCAAGGAACAATACTGAGTGGTGTCAGATTTTCCTTTAAGTGCACAAATAACAATCAAATGTTTTCAGAAGCAACTAATTCATACCTTCTCTTTCCAATAAGAATAAACAGAATGGAAAATCGAATATTTAATGGACTGAGCCTGTATAGCCTGGCACATAAGAAAAAAGAAGTCATTAAGATGCAAAATATTCCTTTCACATATACTAAATACACTGCACCAAACGAATGTCAATACTCTTCTTTATTAGAGGAACCAAACTATTTAACTCGATCCAAAAAATGAACGGTCATTATGGGCCAAAGGAGGTCCTGGGTCAAAAGGTCTACCATGTTATATAAATCCTTTTTTCCCATCATTCCAGCGGAAAACACAGAATTACGAAAGGGGACACCAAAGGATTCACTTACATGCTTAAGAAAACACTACCAATGACAGGGCGAGCTTTCTAGCAAATCAGTATTAGCTTAATTTCAAACCAAAAGCTGCAGTATGCTCCCACTTTGATAATATGGACGAGCTTTCTCTCGTAGTTGAACAAATAGCTTAATCTAGCAAGTTTCTATGCCTTGTCAATGCCTTGTTTTATTGGTATCTGAGACTGCCGAGAGCACCCAGATATTCACCGAAAATTACAGTTGCATGCACTCTCTAAGGAGGGAACGTTTTAAAAGCACCCAGTCCCTGCTATCTGTTCGACTGTTATTGGCATACAGATGAAATTCAAGCATCTAGCAGCAGGTCCAGGAATTGAGCTCCTTTGCAACCATTAAGAGTCATTATCCTCCTCATTACAACCAATGATATGCAAGAGTCTTCGCAATGTGAAAAGTTTCTTCCTTTATCACCTGGATCAATAGCTCCAATTTTGCAGATTCAAAATAGGATCCCATCATCATGTCCTTACCCTACTAAGATGGAAAACTTAAACATATTCTTGTGACTAAGGCTTTGAATAGCACCTCAAGCTTAGCAACTTGCCCATTAGTCACTCATCATGTATCTTATAATATTTAATTGAACTGGTGTCAACAAGTAATTATCTAGGAATAGCCAAGTACCAAACAATTGCAGGTATATTATTTCTAAGGAAATCTTCAATTGTGGTGAAAGCAGAAAATTGAAATATGACAGACAATATGTTGGACATTTCCAGGAGTGAAACTTGATGCTGACAGCAGAATTTATTGGATCAACCACAGTAAGTAAATTATCTGATAAAGCATCTCTAACAAATACTACCATAATACCATTGCATAAAGTGATTAAGAGTAGTATTTGAAAATTCAGGAGGTATTGCGACAATAAATTAGTGGATAGTAACAATCATGTTGAAAGTTTAAGTTGAAGGACATGCCATACAATCCAATGCGCAGAGAAAGTGAAAACTAGCTCTACATCATCAACTGGAATTATTGTACGCTTTTACCTCATTAGCAGCATCAAATTGCAAGAGCACGGGAATTGGTGAACCTAATGTAGTTGTTAAAATTCCAGCTCTTTCCCTAGCCTTATGATCCAATACCTCAAAGCGGAAGAGAAGACTTTCAAACCTTCAATAGACATGAAACAATAATCACAATCACAAAAAATGGAAGTGCATGGATATTAACGAACCCAATGGATAGATTGTCCGTGCATAATTAGCATTAATGTTGATTATATCACTTCCCTTACGGAAAATAGCGTCCACCAATCAATCCAAGCTGTCATAATTTGTTGCCACTACTACTCTAGAAAAATGGTCAGTATGTTTCCACAATTTCTTCATTCATTTTCTAGTAAAAGCTGCAACCTTTTTTATCCAGTTGTTCCCCCTTTGCAGCAAATGTAATCAAGGGTGCGCACAATCACAACCCCATGAATCTTTGTCAAAAGCCTCCAATCTTCAGCTACAAAGGGGAGGAGATGCGGGACTGTAATTTTTCCATCTTCTTTTGAAAAATATTACATCAACTTGACACGCATGGTATATTCTTTGAATTGGTAACACGACTTAAAACCAGTAGGCCACTCGCTTAAAGTTTTTTGGCTGAAGTAATTATGATGATTCTTTCCAATTCCAATTTATGGTGAGTAAGAACCGATCATCTCTCGAGCGATACAATAACCATTCTCCATTTGCCTGGACCAAAAGCACTCTGATGCTTACAGAGTACATATTCACCAAAAACTTGTGCATGCTCCCTACCAAAATAAAAGGCCGAGAATTTTCTTTCGTGGCTCTTCGGTTCAGAAATGGGTGAAAAACAATGCCACCAAGACCATGTTCAGTAGCAATCTAGTTAAAACCAGTTACATTTTGCCCAATTTTTTGCAAAATGAACTTCATTTAGACAGATTTCCTGCAACCCATTGAAAGCAGTGGCAAAACCGCAGACGACGTTACCTTTCAGATGACAAAATCTTTTTTTCCTGGTTAAATTCTTCAAGCCAGTCCTCATCTTCATTGTCCAAGTCATACTCAATAAATTCTCCAAGCTCAGCCCTCGCTGCATCATATCATCAGAATTCAACACCTTTATAACTGATCGAAAACTAAAACCGCCAAAGAGAAATGAGAGAACAGAAAAGTTCTTTTATCTTGCGGACCTCCCCTTCCACGCAAATAAGACGTCGGTTGACTGAAGGTGCGCGAATAATCTCTTTCGTACGTATCGACAACAACATATTCAGGAGTAGGTATTTCAGAAGCGACCTTCTTACTAATAGAAACTGGATTTACCTAATCCAATCGCAATGAAGGAAGGCAATGTCAACGTCAATAACAACAAAAACGACACAACAATCAGGTTGCAGTAAGGAATCCAATCGTGCTGTCGATACCTCGTTGCTAGTGCTGACATGGTTATCGAAGTCGATAGAAGAAGAAAGCCTCGACAGCTGGGAGCTGCGGGTGGCGGACGTTGTGGGCGTGTCTTCATCTTCGAAATCCTTGACTGATTTCACGATAGGGAGCTTCTTGTGGATGTCGAGAGGCCGAGGCCTGAACGAGAGCCTGCTCATCTTCTCTTCTCCTCCCAATGCAAGCTTAAGCTTCAACTCCGCGTCTCGGCCATAATCATAGCAATTAACTCCACCGAGTTCGGCTGCAACTCCCCAACTTCGCCAATCAATTCAATCCAAGGATAAGTATTGGCAATGGAGGTGAAGGATCGCCTGTCATGGAGGAGAGCGAGCCCTAGGAAGAAGACGACGACGATGAAGGAAATGCGAACGATTTTTTTTTGCTTATCTATTTGTGATATATTATTCTTGATTTCTCTTTAAATTATAAGAACTTCCCTGAAAATTGAAATACTACCGTAATTCTTGCACCTTTTAAATTTTTTGGATAAGTATTCTAAAAATCTTAAAACTTATCATGAAAATATAATTACGTATTAAATTTTTTTAAAATGTAATTTAATCATAAAACTTATCACGAAAGTACAATCGAATCCCATAATTTTTAAAAAGTGCAATCAAGTCCTTAACTTGTCACGAAAATACAATCGAGTCTTAACACTTTCAGAAAATACAATCTATAAAAAGACTTAATTAGACCAACTTGACAAATTTCAGAACATGATTAAACTTTTTAAAATTATCAAGACTCAATTGCACTTTGATGATAAGTTTTATGACTTAATTGCATTTTAATGATAAGTTTTAGAACTTAATTACACTTTTATAATAAGTTTTGAGACTTAGGATATATTTATCCCTAATTTTTTTAAATTTCTTAAACTTTTAAAAATTCATAAATCTCCTCCATTTCGATTTCATGTTATCTTTCTGCAATTTTAATCCTTTCACTAATAAAGTACAATGTGCTCCGCGATTCAACCTGAAATTGTCCAAAAGAAGGAAAATCTACCTATCAAGGCTGTTATTGCAATTTTACTAAAAAGAAATGCATCGTTAGATCCATGTATAAATAAATTTTTCTCACACTTAGTGAATATTTAAGTCTCGCTTTCTTGCTATTTACTTTTCAGGAAAAAGATCCTGACGATGGAGATATAAAAAAAGATTACCTAATATATGGAGTCGTTGACCAAATGCAAAATCATTGATTAGTGTTAAGCTCGCACTTATACCCGAAAAGTTAGCATTGAGCGGTACTTACATATTTAAAACTTATCTATTTGTTTTTCTAAAAGTGATTTTGGATACTTTTAGATAAATCTATATAGAAAATGAGGATGCCATTATCGTACACAATGTATTTAACGTTAATAGAATTGCAAAAAAAGACTGGGCAAACTTGTAAAATGGAAGAATCCCACTTAATGGTTGGTCTTAATATGACATCTTCAAAAATATTCACGGGTGACAAAAAAAAAATGACAATATAAGGACTTAGCTTTGTCACTAAAACAATGTAAGTGAGACTAAAATCTAGAGTAAGCGATTTCAAGTTCCGTAAATATTTTATCTGAAACTTGAAACCTACTAAGAATAGATTTCTCATTTTTTGGAACCTAGAACCTACACTATGGGGGGTTTGGTTCAACATTTCAAATGCGCTTGGGTGAAATGTAAATGTCATTAGCCTAAAGGACTTTGGTAAAATGCAAATTGTGTTTGGAAAAAAACTCATTTCAAAATGAGCTTTTTGATTAAATGTTATTTGCTAAAAATAACTTTGCAAATGGTCTTTGGTAATTTTACCATTATGGGGATAGTTTTGAAAAAAAAAATTCTTTTAGCATTTGGCCAAATGCTAAAAGCCCACTGCTGGTGGGGACCAGCATTGGGCTTTCAGTATTCCCAATGTCAGTATTTGGCCAAATGCTGGCCTAAGCTGAAACCAAATGGTTCGGTATTTTCTCAAGAGGCTTTGAGGGTTGAAAGCTCATTGAGAATGCCAAACCAAACCCATATTATATATTCTAGAATCTGGAACGTACCATATCATAGGTTTTAGGAATCTACCCACGTTCTGCATATAATCTCAATTGAACAATTGTAGTGAATCATCTTGAATAGCCGCCATTTGTTGCTACAGTTCACTTATCACAACTCACACTTAGGGCGCGCATGAGAATGTTTCTGTTTCTTATTCGTTCCAAACGAAATAGGTTTGGAACAGAAACTCGTTTGGCAACGCACAAAATCGTTTTTTCTATTTCTGGAACAAAAATCTGTTCTAGAAATAGATTTGGCCTAAAACCAGAAACAAAATTTTTTGTTTCTGGCAGAAATAGAAAAATCTATTTTGTTAGTTTCTGAAACGGAATGGTTGTCATGCGCACCCTTAGACACCAAATAAATATGAAACATTAATAAAATAAAAAAATCAATCATAAGTATCTCCGAAAATGGAAGCTCTAGCTAATGACACCATGGAATACTGAAGGATTGTGAAAAGACATATATTAAGAAAAAACACATAAAAAAAAATTGTTACAATCTAGGTCTCAGGTTCTAATATATCCATCAAACAGAATCCGCCTATTTTAAAAACCTGAAACCTAACCCTTCATATTTTAGAAACTTGCAACAAACCGATTCCCTAACGTCCAATTTCAAATTCCAGGTTTTACCGGAACTATGATCACCTCTACTAAATTGAACATCAGTAAAACTACAAGGATCAAAATGCATTTCTTGCGAAAAAGCTCCACCTACAACTTGGCAAAATTGACTCGATAATTCCTCCACACGTGACTCTAAACATTATCCTAAATAGCCTCTAAGATAAGTTAGAGGGGGTAAATATGTCTAGAAATATAGTATATGATCTAAATTGAATTCGAGTAATATATGACAGGTATATAAATTTTCCTCATTTTTGGGGCGATAATTACACAAATAGTTCATGAATTTTGGCCCAATGTATAATGTCGTCTCTGAACTTTTAATTTGTTCAATGTGATCCATCAATTGTAAGCCCATACGTAATATCGTCCCTAAAATTTTTAACTTGTTCGATATTTTTCCTAAATTTTTTACACCATTATTCAATTTTAGTTGCTAAACTATATGAAAATTTTCGATACGATCTCTGAACTTTGGTACTTAATTTACCTCCATGCAGTATAAAAAAGGTTCATTGTTCAAGATCGATATTACATATTGAATCGAAATTTAGAAATTATTGTGTCATTTTTTTTTTGCTGGGCCGACACGACAATGTAGGGATTAAAATGCAACTTACATATGCTTTGACCCGCAAAAGAGACAACATGGGGCATCCCGACGTCAAATAATAACTGATTTGAGAGTGAGTGGGGACATTGACTTGGAGACTTATACTGCAAAGTGTTTTATTCGAAAATAGGCAAAGCAATTTTGCAAATGATTAGTACCTGGTAAAAAATTGCCAATTGCACATTGCAATCACGAACACCTTCTTAATTCAACTCCTCCGCAGAGGGAAATTAACTCAATAACTTATTGTTAAAGTAGAAATGTCACGTTTTCCTGTTCAAATAAAGGACAAACTTTTTTTTACGTATTTAAGAGTTTTACAATAAGAAAAAGGAAGAATAATTTATTTAGCCAATGAATGAGTCGATATGAGTTAAATGTGTGGATTTAAGTCTAACCCATTTATGACCATCAAAAAATTCTAAACTTAATCCACCCGTTTGCACCTCTACTTTTAAGGTAGTTTTGGGTTGAAAATGACTTGGAAAAGAATTGTAATGCAAAAACTACTTTGCACTTATCAAAACCATTCCATTCGATTATGGGAATTACTATACACTTGTGCTAATCAATTATAAACTTTTTCAAATTTACCATAAATCTTTTGACAATTTGCTAATGAAATCTATTTGGCCAATTTTAAAAAAAACCATTGACGTGGATACCAGCGTCCTATATGATACCATCATCACTGACGTGGATAGTTTTTTTAATTTTAATAATTTTTTGAATTTTTTCTCTCTTTCGTTTTTCCTTTCTCTATTTCCCTCTGTCGGTCCCATGGCATCTACGGTGGCTAGCGCCAACTGACAGTTGAAGGCGTAGTGGCCCTCGCCAAATTTGGGCGAGGTGCCCTAAGCCTTTGCCGTGGTCAATGAGGGAGTTGTGGCCCTTGCTTAGGTCCTCATCACAACAATGTTGGCCCACAAGCCCTCGCCCAATGCTATCAAGGGTCATTGGCCTCATTAAAAACAAAAAAAATAAATTAAAGAAAATTAAAGAAAAAAAGGAGAATATTACAAAATTAAAAATTATCCATATCAGTGTCGATTGTGCCTCATAGATAGCTAGCGCCCGCATTAGTGATTTCTAGCCAAAGTTTTTTTTTTATTGAAATTTCTAGCCAAAGTTAGCTGGATGAGTTTTATTAACGAATTGTCAAAGGTTTAGGACTAAATTGAAAATTTGAAAGGTTTAAAACTAAATCGACACAAATACAATATGTTACTTTTTCGGTCTATGTTTAATCATATGATCACACAAATTTGATATGCTTGGGGTGGTACAAAAATCCCAGGACTGTGTTAGCAGAATCTGGAGGACCTCACTTCTTGAAGCAAAAAGGCCAAGCATCTAACTATGTCCTAAACTACATCGCCAATTTCGATCAAAACTAAATACATAATGAGACTATTTCGTATAGTTTTTTATAAGGCAAAATGACACCAAAAATGTCAAATTGTATGTATGGCGTTCACTTTAGTACCAATTTTTTTGGATCATTTAAGTGTCAATTTTTTTGAAAAATGATTATTTTAGTGTCAACTCCGTATCGGCTTAATTGGGAATCCTACGTGACATTTTTTTTATTTAATAATTTAAGCCTAGGTGGCTTACCGGAGAATCCAGTCAACAATAAAAAAAAACTAAAAAATCAGCTAAAAATAAAAAAGGTAGAAATGTTACAAAAAATAAAACACTTAAAAAATAGCTAAAAAAGATCAGGACTTGCGACATTTTTATCTGCAAGATGACAATCATCGACAATGGCAATCTCCACGATTTTATCTGCAAAAACATCAGCGAAAAACTTGCCACTTATTTGTATTGAAAAAAAATCAAATAAAAAATAAGCTAAAAAAACAAAAAAAAAATTAGCAAAAATAAACGACTGGCAACGACAAGGGTGGAGGATGATTGGCGGGGATCACTGAGCCTTAGCCAAACGGCCGGCGACCCTCGCTAATCGCAGCGAGGTCGCGGCCCTCACCTAGATCGGGGCGAGTGTGTTGCCACTAGCGGCCAACCTCGACCAATAGTTGCCCTCACCTACGTTCGGCTGGGGTCTTGGGCCATTAGCCAGGGCTTGGCAATGGCGAGGGTTACGCAAGCCCTCATCGTACAACCCCCTTTAAATTTTTAAACTTACCTATGTTTAATGCAAATTTTTTCTTAAAAAAATTGCCGCGTGCGAGCCCATGTGGATTGATTGTTTATTTATAAATGCTATGTCACTAAATTTTTCTAACTTACAAATGTCAAGTATATTTTTTGGGCCGATAATTTCTCGACCTTGGCACTTTAGTTATTGTCTCTTCTTTTTTTTTTTTTTGTTGATCTACACTTAAGTGGCCGACAAAATTTTGGTATTAAAATGAACGCCTTACACAATTTGACACTTTTGATATCCTTTTGCTCTTTGTATGCAATATTTTCAGTTGTGAAAAATGAATTGTTTGTGTGCTTTTCTCTAATGCATGTAACGAGTGCTAGATTATAATTTTTAGCATGGAGTAAGATGACACGGACCGCCTCTTTTAAAGAAAGAAGCATCCAAACATTAACCTATCTTAACTGTGTTATATATCATATCCATCAACATTTGACAATTCGGTAAGCTCAGTCACAGAAGAGTTTGTAACGTTTACCAGAAGAATCCTCTACATAGCTCGAACTAACAACTAAACCTAACAAACACCATTCATCTCAATTGTGTTTTTTGCCGGATTTGCACGTAGCGATGAAAAGATGAGAGCAAGACACCTTCTGGCATTCGATTCATCGATAGTTAGGCATTCGACTTCGGATGAGCCTGACTGCCACGCCCGGAGTGACAACCGAGATGGCAGCCACGAGGGCAAAGCAATACTTGTTCATGGTAGGGATGAGCAGACATGATCGATCAGATTCGGGAACGCCGCACTCGGACTGGATCGAGTCGAACGTTTGGGTCCAGTTATGGGAGTTCAGCATCTTGTCTATATTTTCTCAAATGTGAACTTATTAGGGGGTGGTCATACTCTCCATTAACCAGAAAAGTACGATGAGTTCGGACACTATAGGGTTTTTTATAGTTTGAATTCAATATTTTTTCCAATTAGTAATTTGAGCTTTAGGTCTATAAACTAGAACTACTTCTAATATATACTCTTTTCGCTTGCAATTGAGTATGTAATGGAAAGATACGATGTGTTAATTATATTGGAGTCGTCTAGCTAATGGAGTCTTAGTTTAAAGGTCAATCAGGATAAACTTTTTATTGATTTCTCTTTTTCATTTTATGCTTATCTTCATTGTAATTGTACTCGAATCCTAACTGAATCGGTTTCGAGTGATCCGAGTCTCAGTTCTAAGAGGAACCGGATTGATAGAACTGCCCAGTTCTAACATAATTTTTTTTAAAAATTTTTTTAATTTTTTTAATACACAACTTAATTCTCGATGTTATCATTTTTCCCCCGTCTTTTCTCTCACTTCCATTGTTGGCCTTTGTTTCATTCTCTAGGATTACACATGCATGTTTAGCTCGCCCCCCTCGTCCCCCCCACCCCCCCCCCTCTCTCTCTCTCTCTAGGTTCATCGTCTCGCTCGGCGAGCCACAATGTAAGACGACAGCTGCCTATTGCGCCTTCCCTTCGCCTCTTCCTCCTTCGGACGATGCAACACTGTCGCTTTCTCCTTCCTCCGCAATTGTTGCCGTCTTAGATTCCCCTCTCTCTCACACCCGATGCTTTTCTCGCACCTTCTCTTTATTTCAGTGACCTAATATTAGCTTTACTTTTCGTTTTTTTTCCGATTTTATTGGACCGCTCGGGAGCCGGATCATATAGTGATCCTGAGTCTTGTTTGATTTCAAGGACCCTCCGGTTCGGTCCTCTCGATATCCGAAAATTGAGAACCGGAGGCCGCGGACCCAATCCTTCGCTCCTCAGAGAATCGGACCACAATTCGGATCGTGCATTTTTCGCTCATTGCCAAAAGGAAGTCGTGGAACCCACGGCGCGTTTCCTGGCTTGGCTCTTCCCCTTCCCTCCTGGTTCGTCCCAAACAAAACCCCAGTCTTCAGGTCAACCTTTCCACTCGTGGAAACTCTTGTCCTCCATGTGGGGGGCGGTGGGGGGCGCAATCGGTTGGGGCATTTTCGAAAGAGAGACGAAAGCGCGTCGATCCTGGTCCTTTTCGCGCTAATCGCCAGGCCCAGACCGCAACCAACTGGAGGAAAACGCGTTTTTATTTATAGCGGCGAGGAAACTTCCACAAGTCTTCTTTTGACAGATCAAGATCAGATTTTTTATCTGCGACGAGACGGTAGCTCGATTGACCTTAACCTTTGACCAGCGCTGCTCGGTCGAGCTCCAATTCGCCACCGAGGACCCCATCAAGCAACACGCAAACGCAAGCGGCGTCTCCTTGAGCAAGAGCAAGCGCTCTTCTCATTCGCACCGCATGCAGCTTCCTCGAAAGAGTAAGTTCGAATCCCGCCCTCCCTCTTCTTCTTTTCCGCTGTTGATCCATCCTGGGTGTTTTGGTCCTTTGTTCTCGTCTTTTGCTAGGTTTGATCGATTAGGTCGATTGAGTTTCGGAGAGGGGGGAAAATTTCGTGTCGCAGAAATGGGCGGCCCTGGGATGACAGCTTGTTCTCGTTCCTCTGCCGGACTCGGGCAAGGGCCAAGCAGTCGTCAGCGTGCAGTTGGTCCGCACGGGTTCCACATGTGGAGGGCAAGTCCGTGCACGGACATGGAGGACTACCTCGTCGCTTGAGTACAAGAAGTGTAAGAATCACGTCCTCGGCTTTGTTCGCCATCTCGATGGCCACCGCGGCGACCGCGTCCCCTGCTATTTGAAGCAGCATCTCTTCCGACAAACATCCTCAAGAGGTACGGTTGACTGCCACCTGATTACTATTGTTTCCTAGTTCATCCGCTTCGTTTGGGTCGGTTTGGTGTTATATGCCCTCAAATTTATCTTCTTGATGAGACTAGATAGTAGTTTTAGGATTGGATTGGAGTTCCATCCTGAATAAGCAAGACCGCCTTATCCGTTGATGGACAGACTCCGAATTTTCTGGAGTAAGAACCCCTACAACCGGGCCAATAAAGAATGCGTATCGCTCGCACGATAATTTCATTCGTCGAGAAAGTCGAGTGCAGTTGGGGGCCCTATGGTTGGCTACGAGTAAGCTGCCGCCGCCGTGACTGCGATTGTGGTGATCACTGGGAAAGATTTTGTGGGTTGCCGAATGTCGGTGATCTCCAAGCGAGTGTTCAGACGAGAGGGCTCTGCCTAAGTGCAAATTAGACCGTCGATCATGAAACCGCGACAACCGACGGAAAAAGGGATTGAGGGTCAGGGTGGGGTTTGTGTACTCTTCTCTTTCTGGTAAAACTGTCATCTTTTGGATGTTTTTAATTGTACTAATTGCCTGTCTTTCGCAACTCATAGAGTCCTGTGCCGTTAGATCAACTTTGTTGAATTGCAGACTGATGGTTTTTCGTACTTAGGAACAAGTGGTTCTCTCCC
>JAGVVM010001295.1:0-23416 GCA_019149425.1 Psidium friedrichsthalianum | reverse complement strand
CCCTTCCCCTAGCCCTCTCCTCCCCTTCCCCTTCTCCTCGGACGATAAAGGCTGGGTGGTAAGGAAAAGCTAAAGAGAGTTTGTGAGGATTTGTTGGCTCAATAATGCTGAGGAGGGAGGATAAGCATGACAAAAGAAAATGACGGAATTGGGGGGATGTGGAAATTCAGAGATGAGGTCCAAAAGGGTTTGTCATATTGCACACAACTTACATTAACATTTTGTCTATTAGTTTAACCGAATGAAATTTTTTGTAGGATTGTCCTGGAAATTTATAGACTTTGTCAAAAACCAATCATTTAAAGAAATTTCGCGACTTCCAAAGTATCGACTTTCCTCGCGGAATCTATACTTGGAATTCCAATCGAAAACCACGGGTGCAAAGCATGTTCTACCCTGGCGATCATGAGATGGAAATTTCTTTTTCATGCATTAATTGGATATGACTTCATTTGCCAAAACGAAACAAATGTAAACATGCCGGCACCTTAATCCTTTCGCACGATGATTTTTTTTTTTCACACGCTCCGTGCATCGAATTATAGTCACGTTGGTTATCGAGTGACGCGTAGGACATTCGTCAACGACAGACGAAAGAAGGGGAAGAAAAGAAATGGAGGATAAGATGTTTGTGTGGCCATAAATAACATGCAAGCATGCTCTAGAGAGTTAGGTGGGGATTTTTCGTTTGAGATGCTGATGGATCCTAAAACGTCGTTGTGTCCGGACAACTGCGTCATGTCCCTTTCCCCAAAACTTTGGTAGGAACTCGATTTAGTTGGTCCGACCAAAAAAAAATTTAGTTGGCCTTCCTACGTTATCTTCCATTCCTCTTCGCTGTATCCAAGAATCTCCCTACCTTCCCAACATCATTTAATGTCCTCCCCAAATTTTCCTGAAATCCAAATGTGTATATGCATTCGACCGTGTACATTTATATGGATAGATTCATATGTCTAAAAGTAGATAACCATTCACTTGGTCCCAAGGAACATCATCCGAAAAAATGAGCCATATGATGGTCTTAAGTATTTGCCGTACTTTGCGACCGAATGTTGGAAAGCTATCCACTAGATGCATGATCCATGATTCCATGTATTAATAGTCTGACGTGGCTCGTCGGCAAAATTAGCTAAGCGACCGAGACGACCTCGCCTAACTCATATTCGCCCCAAATTAACGAAATGAGGACAAATTGAGTCTCTTCATCAAATCCTAAACTCAGGCTCAACAATCTTGGGGCAAAATTACTATCTGAAACTTGCAACGGAGTTGGAGAAGTGGCTCAAGATCGTGCCAACCAAGTGAAGAAGAAGGTTGATATCACTGCAATTGCGGAATGGCTCAGAACTCCAAGTATAGACAACACTTCAATTGTGGATACCCACTTCGAAGCTTCCACCTTTCACACCCGCTTCCAGATTTTCCCATTTTTCCTCGTCGCTGGTTGATGATTTATTTTGACAAGTTTCATTTTTTTTTTTTTTATTTCGTGGGTGTCTTCTCAGTGCGTGACGCGTAATTATCAGATTGTGGTGGGCGATGAAATGGGCGAGGAGAGCTGCAGAGAAGAAGGGAGGAAGCTCAGGAGGATGACATTGTTGGTGATTGCGAAATGGATCTTGCTAGTGTTGGCGTTGGAACCCTTTTGATATGGGTGTGAAGAAGACCCGATCTTGTCTTGAATGTGCTTGATGGTTTGTTCGAAAAAATAAAGGCTGGACGAGTGCTTTTGTTTGGATTATTTGTTTGAAGAAAGAAAAACATGTGATGTCACAAATCTAACGTGGTCCTTCTTCATCAATTGTTTACATAGAACGTGAACCAGCTTCCTGTTTTGAGAGAGAGAGAGAGTTAAACTTTTTTGTTTACAAGTGGCGGCGTTTTTTCGAGAAGCGCAAGTCATTGCCATGTTGGACTTTTTTTCTTTTTATAAAAAAAAGCCACGTAAAAATAAAACTTTTATTTAGAAAACCCTTGTGAAACTTTTGGCTAAAGTTTTTTACAGAAAGCACTTAAGTGATCGCTTTCCCTTTGATTTGGTATTTAAGTAAATCGACGAAAAGTTTTCAAAATGACTTGCCCAAAGGGTACGCATTTCGTTCAATTATAACATAATAAGTGTCATCAAGTTGTAATCCGTGTACTTAATTGCTCAACTTTCATTTTATTCGATGAATGCAGTAGTCCTAGGGGTGAGCAAAAAACCACGATCCAATCAAACCGAACCGAACAGTACCCAACCGGCTAATTTTGAACCGTAACGGCAGGTACGGTTCGGTTTCCGGTTCCAATTTTCCAAAACCGACGGGTATCGGTTCGGTTCCCGGTTTCGGGTGGGAATCATCCAACCGGCCCAACCGAAACGGTTTTTATATAATATAAATGGGCTAATTATTTTAATGAAATCATCTCTTAAATGCTTAACTCATTCGTCCCAAAAAAAGAGCCTAGACTCCAAAATGAAAAAAGACCCTATCCTAATCCAACTCTCTTCGCACTTAGTCGCTCTTGTTGTACAATTCAATTGCACATTTTTTCTTTTTCTAGTGCCGTAAGCAAATTATCACTTAGCCGGTGCTCTTGGGTTGCTGAGAATGTTGATTTACAAGGTAAAAAAAAGGAAATGAAAGTTCTAAGTCTACGTTATATAGCTTTATTAAATCATATTTATGGGATTAGTATTCAACTTAATTTTTTCATGGAACGAGTGGGTGACGTTAGGACCGTAACTAGGATCCAACCAAGAACCGGATTGGACCTGTGGTTCGGCTCTCGGGTGGATCCATGGAACAAACGGTTGGTTCACGGTTCGCATTTTGCAAAACCGGTCCCTAACGGACGGTTTTCGGTTCTAGGGTAGAACCATCCATCCTGTGAACCAATCACCCTAAGTAGTCCTATAACCTAGAGGTGGCCACGAGCCGGTTCCGGCCCGGAACCGACCCGGGTCAAACCTGGAACCGGCCCGGTCAACGGGCCAGTTCATTATGAACCGGAACCGGCCCGTGTGGCATGGGTCGGTTCCGGGTTATTAAATTTGAAAACCGGGCCGGAACCGCCGGTTCCGGGCCGATTCCGAACCGGCCCAGTAGCCGTTTCCAAGGTCAACCAAATGGCCATTGGCCGTTTGGTTGACCAACGACTATATAGCCATTTTTTTGTTTTTTAATAATTATTAAATAATTTTTTTAATTTATAAAATAATCATAACCATTATAAATACTCATCTTCACCTTTCATTTTTCCTCACAATTCTCTCAAATTCTCTCATTTCTCTCATTCCTCAAATTCTCGCAAATTTTCTCAAATTTTCTCAAATTCGCTCAATTTAGCTAGTTTTCTTCCGTTCAATTCTTTCAAAAATGGTTAATGGAAGAGGAAAGAGCCCGATGATTCCCGAAGAATCCAATTATTCTCATGATCCTCGTGAGTATGCACATTGGGGATATGATGACGAAGATGATATCAACGTTATTCCTAATGTCGAGTACATCCCGAAGCAAGAAAGTCTACAACCAACTACCAATACCGAAGAAGCGTCAACAACAAAAGAAATGAGTCGAGAGAGTGCATCCATCATATGGCAACACTTCACCAAGCAAAGTTTAGAAGATAACGACTACAATCTCATATGTAACCATTGCAAAAAAGTATACAGATTTACAAGTGGAAGCGGCTATGGAATATATCGACGACATTTGGCGTCAAAACATCCAACGAAATTCGGAATCGACACGAGGCAACAACAAATTCCCAAGTTTGTCAATTCTAACACTTCTAATTTATTTCGTTACGATAGAAATAATTATGAGCAAGAATTAGTTAAATTTGCTGCCGTTGAACATTTATCATTTAATTTGGTGAAAATTTTGGTTTAATACTTTTGTACAAAATGCATGTACTCTACAAGCAAAACCTGTTTCGAGAAATACACTTAAACGCCAAATGTTTGAACTTTATGAAAAAAGGAAAAGATGATTTGAGAAATTTTTTGCATTTTTCAATGGACATGTGCATATAAGTAGCGACATTTGGAGTGATCCTTGGCAAACTCATTATTATATGGGTATTACATGTCATTGGATAGACGATGATTGGAACATTCAAAAACGAATTATTGCATTTCGAGTTTTTGATGAAACACATACGGCACATAATATTTATAGAATAATTAAGTAAGTTTTAGAAGAATATTTATTGGTTAATAAAAATTTTTCAATTGGTTTTGATAATGCCGCGTCAAATAGTGCTTCTATTCGCGAGTTAGAATGATTTGTAAACCCACTTTTGGTGGAAATTTTTTTCACATTAGATGTACTTGCCATGTTTTAAATTTATGCGTACAAGATGTTTACGAACTCTTGAAATTTCTCTCCGTCCAATAAAAACAGCAATTCAATATTTATGAAAACATCCCAAGTTATGAGAGAATGGGGTAGATTTTGTAAACAAAATGAAGAAACCAAAAAAATTTTCAAAGATGTTTCAAATCATTGGAATTCTACATACGAGTTGCTTAATCAATCTTTTTCATATAAAGATTTATTATGTACATTTTTTGCGAATCATATTTCTCAAAATAATTTATACCCACAAGAGTAGGATATTTGCAAAAGAATTTTAGATTTGTTAAAAGTTTTTAATAATGCAACTTATACTTTATCCGGTATTTATTATCCTACTACACATTTATTTTTAACAGAGTGTGTAAATATTGCTGGTATTTTTGAAGAAAATGAAGACGATAATCAATTAGATCCAACTATTATAGCAATGCGAACAAAATGGATGCAATATTATACCAAAATTCCTATTATCTATTTGGTTGCTTGTGTTTTGGATCCACGTACGAAAATGGATGGCTTACTTGATGATTTGAATTCATACTATGAGTGTTTGCATTTAACTGAAACCGTGAATATCAGATATATAGAAAAAGAAGTTAAAAAATAATAGTAGAATTGTATAATGATTTTTGTAATAGATATAATATAGTTGATGATAATGGAATTTCTTCCCAAGCTGGTGACATGCAAGGCAAGCACTTAGGTAGAGGGTCTAGAAATCTAATAAATAGGCAAAAAAGACAAAAGGGAATAATGGGAAATATTTTCAAAATAGAAATTTATTTAACTACTGTATTTGAGTTTCCTCAATCAGAAGGCACAGATTTCCAAATTCTAAAGTGGTGGAATAGTCATTCAACTCAATTTCCAGTACTAGCTCACATTGCAAAAGAGATTTTAGCAACCCCTTGCTCAACAGTTGCGGTTAAACAAGCATTTAGTACTAGAGGTAATATTTTGGATGATCGACGTTCGAGATTATCTCCGGATTTGGTTGAAGCTCAAGCTTGTGTCGATGATTGGACAAAGGCGGCATATCGACAACAAGAAATGGATCGCAACAACGAATCCGAATTCTTCAATAACGAAGATACCACCGTCACGGGTACCACCGGTACGGGTAGCGACGATTGACAATAAGATAAGTATGGGGTTATCAAAGGTTAAAAAACTACTTGGGCTTTGATTCTTCTATCCCCAAGAAGATATGTAGGCGCTTAATGATAATTCATTAAGTTCAAGCCCTTTCCTCCCTCCCTTTTTTTTTTCCCGATCCCTAAATTTGATTACAATTTGTATTTGAAAATTTATTATTTCATAATTTTATCTTTTTTATTTCATAATTCGTTATTTAAATTTTTTTTTATTTCTTAAAATTTTATTTTGAAAACCGGTTTGAACCGGACGGAACCTCCGGTTCAGAACCGGCCCTTGAACCGGCCCGAACCGCCGGTTCATGAACCGGAACCGGAACCACCTTCAAGGTTTCGGTTCCGGTTCATGATAGGTCACAAACCGGAACCGGCGGTTCTGAACCGTGGCCACCTCTACTATAACCATTTATTTTTCATGCCATCATTTTATGGTGTTTTAAAATATACTTTCAAATAAAATTAAAATATGACAAAGTTAAACACATAAAAAAAATTCTAAACATCCATTATTATCATACAAATGCATAAGAAAATACTCCCTAAACATTATTACATAGAATACTATCTATGCCTTGATTACTGGTATAATTAGCTTTTGATAAGAATTTACAGCAATTGTAATCCCATTATAAGACAACCCATTCAAACATTTTGCAGACACATTTTTTTTTGGTCAATTCTAAATGCATTATAATTTTATAGAAGCATCCATGAAAAAAAAATATAGTGAAAGATGGATAAATTGTATATAACGCATACATCAACCATAATATTGAATCTTTGAGTAAATTCTCATAAACTCGTATTGAAAATCAAAATAAAAAAATTCATGATCTAGGATAGTCTATGGAAATAAAGTAAACAATTTACAGATAAAACTAACATTTCTTTACTTTGAAGTATGATTGGTGCTTGCTCAAATTACAATAATGGAGAATAAGTTCAAAAGAAAACAAGCATGAAGGAAGCTTGAAATGTTATGGGTGTAAGAGAAGTGGGGGTGAAAAAGGTTATTGGGGAGCTTTGTCTTTTAGTAAATTGAAACAAAATATAACAAAGGGGAAAAAAAGAAGAAGAAGAGATACTATTAAATCAAGAGTGGCACGTACAAGGGAAAATGTAATCAAATCAACAAGATAGGGGGTGTCACGAGCCAGTAAGGGGCGCAAGCCAAAATTAATTAAAGATTATCCACATCAACGCCACATTAGGGCCGGCCTCGCCACGTTAGCGATTTGCCGCCAAAATTAGCTAAATTGATTGAATTTGCACAAATGCAAAAGGTTTAGAACTCAATTGGCCGAAAAAAAAAATAAAGTTTACGACTGAATTAACATAATTATAATAGGTTTAACACTTTTTTAGTAATTCTCCCATTATCTCATAGTGAGAGGTTCGAATTTCAAAAAGTCTTCACATTTGCCTTCTATAAACAATTTGCACTCTTTTATCTCCTTGGTTAATCCCAGCCCCCAAGACAGGTTATTTTTCTATTAGTCTTAAATATTAAGTATGCATTTGTTTTACAATTAAAATTTTTCGAAACACTACTCCGATCCCACAAAATTTTACAATGAAAAAAAATAATAATATCGGCGTCCGTCCAAATCAATGATTAAGGGAGAAAAGTAAAGAAAGTGTAGATTACTAACTTGTGAAATAACTTCTTTTTCCTCTTTACATACAGTTTGTCATTCTGCACTTTTGACTCTTAATCCGCTATGATTACCTGTAGCCTGCTTAACGTTGCGCTCTGAATTCAAAGAGAGACAAAAGAGTTTGATGGCAATCAGCATAATTGCGTAATTGCCATGGTAAGCCCCCCGAGCAGCACATTCATATGAAAAAGAAAGGGCATCTTTCTTTTCATACGTGGGCGAAGGCTCATTTAGTAGGCAGCGAGCTTCGGTCTAGCAGGAAGCTTTTTTGGAACCCTAGTATAGTAAAGGGGCTTAGACTCCACTTCAAAACGGGAAAAAAGAAAAAGAAACTACTCACCCGGAACTTAAATATCTAGTTCATGAGATCTACCCGTTGTTGATTGGAAATTGAAAACTGGTATACAAAAGAAACGCTTGCTTAATTACAGTATTGATATCGAAAAAGTTACGAGGAAAAAAGGGAAGGCAAGAAAGGTCGACAGAAAAATCCTTCGTAATTTATTTCCACTTTTCTTAATTTTATTAATCCTTGGTATGATTGTACTACAGTTTCTCACATTCTAGACCAAAGTCATCGTACGACACTTTATAATATTGTCGTGTCTTACCATAACACACAACATTATGTCATATTTAAGGCCATTTATCTTATGTATTCTTTTTTTAAAAAAAAATAATAAAACGTTTTACCAAGGGGTGTGGCATTCAGTCGTACTTAAAGCCAAAATTCGCGTGCCTATATTGTAATATAACAAGGCATTTTACAGAAACGCATAACATTGTATCGTACTTAAATATCCAGTTCACGAGATCTACCTATTGTTGATTGGAAATTGAAAATTGGTATACAAAAGAAACGCTTGCTTAATTATAGTATTGTTTTCGAAAAAGTTACGAGGAAAAAAAGGAAAGGCGAGAAAGGTCGATAGAAAAATCCTTTGTAATTTTATTTCCCACTTTTTCGTAATTTTATTAATCCTTGGTATGATTGTACTACAGTTTCTCACATTCTAGACCAAAGTCATCGTGCGACACTTTATAATATTGTCGTGTCTTACCATAACACACAACATTATGTCATATTTAAGGCCATTTATCTTATGTATTCTTTTTTTTTTAAATAATAGAACGTTTTACCAAGGCGTGTGGCGTTCAGTCGTACTTAAAGCCAAAATTCGCGTGCCCATATTGTAATATAACAAGGCATTTTACAGAAACGCGTAACATTGTATAGTACTTAAGGCCAATCATCATTTGCCTTTTCGTTTAATATTATATGACATTTTACCTAGGGATGTGCAACCAAACCGGTTCTACCTAGAAACCGGATCGGACCATTCAAAAAATAAGTCCGGGAATCAATTCCCGTTTGGAGCAAATCTAGTTTCCGATTCAAAGTGAATACCCATCCAAAAACTGGTCCAGTTATGGAACCGGTTTCATGACTTAAAAAGTGAAATCCTAATATGTTTTTTAATTAAAATCTAACCTCAGCAGCGACACTCATTTACCTTTCCTCTTAGGGATTGTTGCTTTTGGCAAATAGTGATTCATATTTTATTTTGAATTGTTTTATTGCTACTCATATTAATTTGCTGGAAAAAATGAAACTAGTAAAATGAACAAAAGTAAAATAAGTTCTTGAGTAAACCTTGGAACCAGACTAGGAAAATACGGTTGGTTTCAAAACAAGTTTCAAGGAAAACAAGGTAGGTTTCAAATTCCAACAAGCTGAGAATTGATTATAACATGATATGTTCCAGGTTTTATGTCTAAAATCTATCCACTTTGAAACCGATCACCCTTAGCATTACCAAGTCATGCAAAATCTGGTCGTACTTAACGTCAAAATTCCCCCTACTTAATACTTTTTGATGTTATATGACATTTTGCTCAATGATGAAGCGTCGTGTCATTTTTAAGGCCAATCATCATATGTCTTTTTCAATACCATTGAACGTTTGATGTTCACCAAGTTAAAGCCAAAATCCTCATACATTAAATTTTAATATCCCATCCATAGTTGCAGTATGCGATACTTTAATTATTGCACGAAGTTTTGTAAAACCATATCACTCAATATTTTATAGTTGTAAATTTAAAAATCTTTTCGTGCGACTGCACCATGTGTCGTCATACTCTAGATCCAATTTGTAGAATGCCATAGTTTAAGATCATGCGACATTATTACGATGATGATGTTTCATTATACTCATCTAACAATATAATGGGCTTGAGGTGAAAAGCACCTTACTACAATGTCTAATCTTAAAGGTGTAGGATGTTTTATGTTATTTTGGTAAATTGTGATACTTCTCATGCACAGTCATATAACTTATGTAGGAGAAAAAAATCGCTGTATTTCAATTTTGCTGCCATGTGGCGGTACAAGACGTGGTCATGCATTAAGCGAAATGTACTGTACAAACTACCTTTGCCGCTTAAATCATTCTAGTCCATTTAAATTTATGTGAATGCTAAATATATTTGAAGCAGTATGTTGCTTGAATAGCATTTGTCACTTTCGGCTTTACCAAATTGAACAAAGTAACTATTTTCAGGTTGGCATGTTTGATCGAATTCCCCTTTTGCGGATTTGTCACGGCCTTCTAATGAGATAAATCACCAATGAAAAGCCAATGGATTTATAAATAAAAACTTAGTTCGAACTTTCCCAAACACATACCAATCACAACTTTGAGGTTTTAATTAAATCTAAAATACTTTTTTGGATTTCTTGTTCATCTAAAATACTTTCATCTTACTACTGCAGTTTTTATTCCATTACGCTTCATCGTTTTCTTTAAGGAGCCCTTTGGGAGAAGTTCAACTATTGCTGTCTTAATTTCTCGTGATTGTAAAATTTATAATGGAGGAACTTAATAAATATTGTTTATTAATAAATCAATACTTTATTTATTTTGTGAAAAATGAATGATTTAAAAGACTTTTCTTGAAAATTATCTCTTATATCCTTGAAGTAGTTAGTTAATGAGAAATGTTATTTTTATCAACAACTCGTGGAGATAATGAAACTATCTTTCACTCATTCATTTTTATAAATGATTTTTTTTGTTGGAAATTTTTTTTTATAAATGATATAAGTGCTCATTTTTAAAAGAAGATGCTTTTAGATTATTTATTTTTTGCGGAAAACAAAACAGAGCCAAAATCAGACTTTTTTTTTCCCCTGTTTTGCTTTTCATCCCCAATTCTTCAACAAAAAGTGGATGAATTCCCATTCCATTATCCAAAAGCCGCATGAGGCGACACTGATGGATGGAATAGGTTTAACCACCGGGCTTTCAAAAGTTACATGAGACTCATTAATCACTTATTAGAGAAAGAATAGTTATTTCTTTCTGAATGCATAAGTTGCACATAAGAAGAAGCAGTTTGTGAGTAGTTTGTAAGATTCGAATGGATGACCTCCGTTCTAACATGGCAATTCCCAACTACCCAACTAAATATGCTAACTACAGGGAAAATCTTCAGACGTTGAAAATGGATGTTGTTGGGAAAATATTAGATAATATTATAAATAACAATTGTAGGAAATCTATAGAAGATCAAAATGTCCAAGGCGTGCAAGCACTGTTCTTACGGATAAGTGCGTCCCTTGAAGTACGAAACTTAGTGTGATGGCTTCTAACAACTATCCTTCCAAAATACAACTGACATTCTTCTATACTCCACACTGAATATTAGAAGGAACGAGTTAGGATTGCGGTTTGAAGTCTAATTTAGAGCCATTAAAAAAGAGCCGTTATGGAATAATTAGAAAACTAACCGTTAGAAAACCATTATATGACCGTTCAAAAGCCATTATACAGTCGTTGCAAAACCGTTACAAGATGATGGTTTCAGGACGATCATAACTACTATCAAGACCGTATACTTCAAATGTTTCAAAACTGCTAAAATATCCAACAATTCACCACATATTTCAAAAAGTTTTGAAAAGCAAAAATAGAATAATAATGGGTTGTTGGAGCGCAATGCATCAGAACTAGTGCCTGTTAGGCTATGAACCTGCTCTCAATATAATGAAATATAATTCACGAAATTATTGGTGAATTTTGAAACTTCTATGAATCAAGAATTTCTTTTTGTAAATTATAACATTCACCAATCACATTATACTCTCACAAAGTTTGTTGTCCGATGTGGTTTTGCGCTAATAGGCCACTGTGTGCTTGGTTTATTCATAAGTGGCTCTAGAGACTTTCACCAAAAACTCTTATAGGAGTGGCCCCACTCCACACTTATATAAGTGATTCCATCATGTGTATTCTGCAATTTAATGCACCACTAATCAGAGCTATGGTATTCATTAAGGAGAGTAAATATTAGGAAATAAAAATTCTCTATCTCAATCGGAGAGTCAGGATTGTGGTTTGAAGTCTAATTCGTATCAAAACAAAAGAGCCATTAGAAAACTGACCATTTAAAAACCGTTACATGACCGTCGAAAAGCCATTACACGGCGGTTGCAAAACCATTGCAAGATGATGGTTCCATGACGATCACAACTACTATCGAAGCCGTTACTTCAAATGTTTCAAAACCGCTAAAATATTCAACAGATGTTTCATTGCGGTATCTCTTGTTTTCATAATTAAAGATATCGGAATCAATATATTTCGCTCCAATGGATTTGAAGGGAAAAAAAAAAAAAAGACAGTCGACCCTTACTTAGGAGTAGAGGCGTCAAACAGGTGGGTCGGGTCGGGTTTGGGTCGGGTCGAATATGGTCCGACCCATAGTGACCCGTCTAACCCGTCTTGACCCATATTTAATGACCCATACCCGACCCGACCCATTTTGACCTATATTACCTCATTTAACCTATTTTAAGCACTTTACCTGTGTATATTACCTGGCTAAAAACTTCACACCAAATAAAAAAAGTAAATTAAACAATTAAAAAAATTAAAATTAAAAAAATTAAAAAATATGTAAATTCAAATGCTTATAAATAAATAAAAAAAGACTGACTAAATACTTATAAATCAATCCAACCTATGTAGGGGAAAATGCTAAAATAAGACGGTAGCGATAAAACGAAACAAAACAATTGCAACCTCATTTGTAATTAATCCATATGGAATAAAAGATTGACTAGTTTCCCACATATATAATCTCTAGTTACAAGAGCAAGTTTCAGCCAAATACAAATTGAGAAGAGCTCCACGTCTCTCGAGTCTCTTAGACCTTCTTATATTAATGCTCCGGCCCTTTTCATCCATAGTTTTGTAATGACTCAAGCACAAATCGACCTAGGCCAAGCCCATGGAGGAGTAGTAAATGTTCATATTCGGAGTAATCATACAGGTCAAATCTTGCGTACATGTTCAACAGACCTTCAATACATGCAAAATTAAATTGGGAAAGGAAAAACAGATGGTCCTAGTGTCCCAAGCCCACTAGGATCAGTTTCAAGCTTCAAAAAAAGAAATCATGAAAGGAGGTTTTTAATGAATTTCTAGTGCAAAAGCAAGAATGGGATACATAAAGGTTGCAATATACTCAAATGCACAGGCATTTCTTGGCCTACAAAATCATAAGATTGCTAATGATCAACAAAGAAGAGGATGGACTTGTACAAGGATTACGCATCAACTGCAAATGATTACACTGAGCCTTATAAATGTAGATAGAGTTTAACATGGGATCTTGAAATAGAAAACTATTTATAAGCAACAAATCTTACTTGCTAGGGAGTAGCCGGGCCCTAGTACTTCTGCACTCACAAATGGAAATCTTATCTCCGCATCGATACCAGTGCATATGCTTCACCTGAGAATAATCTAAATAAGACATAATGTCTGACTATTTGTTGAAGTGCACAAATCAGTGGAAAGCATAACTAAAATCCCCAAACCTACTCAATGAGTGCAGATTATAGTTTGTAACGATTTTCCAGCAAAAGTCTATGTGGCCACAGAAGAAAAATTGATAATAAATTGGTTAATGAGTTAAAAAAAATTGATAATAAATTGGTCAATGAGCTAAAATACAACCATTCACTCAAAGCAAAGTTTGCAGCAGAAAGAGCCATCACATGATGGGAAGCTAGTGATTGGGACTTCCATATAGATCCTACCATCCAGAATTTAACAAAGATTTAAAAACCCAAAAACTTTCTTGTTGCAAAAAAGTCCAAGGTCAATCCATCGTAGTATTCATTACAAGGACAAACACTTAAATACCATTAAGAGTCATTATCCTCCCCATTACAACCAATGATATGCAAGAGTCTTCGCTATGTGAAAAGTTTCTTCCTTTATCACCTGGATCAATAACTCCAATTTTGCAGATTGAAAATAGGATCCCATCATCATGTCCATGCCCTACTAAGATGGAAAACTTAAACATATTCTTGTGACTAAGGCTTTGAATAGCACCTCAAGCTTAGCAACTTACCCATTAGTCACTCATCATGTATCTTATAATATTTAATTGAACTGGCATCAACAAGTAATTATCTAGGAATAGCCAAGTACCAAACAATTGCATGTATATTATTTCTAAGGAAATCTTCAATTGTGGTGAAAGCAGAAAATTGAAATATGACAGACAATATGTTGGACATTTCCGGGAGTGAAACTTGATGCTGACAGCAGAATTTATTGGATCAACCACAGTAAGTAAATTATCTGCTAAAGCATCTCCAACAAATACTACCATAACACCATTGCATAAAGTGATTAAGAGTAGTATTTGAAAATTCAAGAGGTATCGCGAAAATAAATTAGTGGATAGTAACGATGATGTTGAAAGTTTAAGTTGAAGGACATGCCATACAATCCAATGCACAGAGAGAGTGAAAACTAGCTCTACATCATCAACTGGAATTATTGTACGCTATCTTTCATCATACACTATCTTTCACAGCTATAACTGGGAATAAATTTCTGCAAGTAATCGGAAGGCAGAAAGGTTCCCAACCTGGTGTACCACAGCTGAGCTAAATTGCAGGTCCCGCAACACTATAGAAAGCACTTCCTTAATTTCTGCTTGAAACCAGAGAAATCAGAAAATTCAATTTGGAATCTGCTAGATTCCCTGGCAAAGAAAAACAGAAAAACAACCAAGAACCCATTCTCTAGATTCTGGATACATGCAGTCAATGCAAAAAAGCTAAACTTACAAGAAAACAACGCAAGCTGGTTGGAAAGGCATATAACTAACGACAAAGAATCCACTGAAGAATCTAGGTAAATACCTCTCCCATCAGCAACATGTCTAAGCTTACAGAATTTCACCCCAATAAATGGTATAACGCAGAACTCTTTAACTACTTAAGCTAAATCACATTCTAAACCCTAACGAACTACAACAATAGAAATCCTTGCATAGCATGGATGATTGAAGGGAGCAGAAGCACTTATAGGCTGGAAGTTGATCAGAGAAGTGAAGGACACTTGAAGTAGTAGCCAACTCACCTTTACTTTGTCTGGTCTGACCATTGCACCGTGAAGTAAAGGACACTTGAAGTAGCGTGTCCCTTTTACCCTGCAAGTTGCAGGCTGCAACAGAATGTCCAGCAAGAAGACAAATGCGCAGGGCCAGCCACAGGGAAAAAAACTTAATCATGTTAACACACGACCAGATCCCACCGAATTCAACCCATAGAAACTGACATATGATCTTCACAGGCATGAAAACGATTTGAATTCGATTCAAACAAAGCCTAAGCTGAGCAAACTGAGCAACCGATTCGTCGACTCTCGACAGATGAGATGGAGGTCATTTGGAACCAAAAAAAAAATGGGGAAAGCCCACGAATCGAAACGCGAAAATTACCTCGAATTGGAGAGAGACGGAACGAGAGAGAAGATTGCGAGCGATGGAGGCGGCGACGAAGGCGCGTGACGGCTGCTTGTGTTTTGCGACTTGCGACTTGCAGCTGCAGGGCAAGAGATGCTTGCAAAAAACTGGGTTGGGTAAGTTCACGACTTGGACTTGCAAACCTTGGGTCGAAAATGGGTCAAAAGTGGGTCGAAAATGGGTTTTCTGTGTGGCCCATATTTGATCCATTTAATTTTACCTCAGCATTTTGAACCCATTTTTAGTGGCCCTTCAAAAGTTGGTGACCCATATAAGACCCATTTTATATAAAAAATGGATCAAATATGGGTCTATGACCCATATTGACGGCTCTAGTTTCAACCTGAACATACGCATGTCGCGGAGTCTACTGACGACCTAATTACGATGAAATCGCTTTCATCAGTGGCGTAGACGATGGAAAAAAGATTCAAAAGACTAGTCTTAAATTGAATCACATGGAGGAAGGGAAGCGAAGAGCCTTTGCCCATTGTCCCATATGAGCGTTTCATTCTTAGGCTGGTTCAAACGACCGGCAGACCTTGAGTAGGCAACTAAGTCAAAATAAACATGTTGCCCTGTGTTTCCAGACCTCCTGTAATCTTCTATATCCAGTGGGTACTTAAGAAATGCAATCAATTTGACAATCGCGTGGTCCTTTCCATCGTAAACGATGGGAAGAAATATCTCATGATACATGTTATCTTCTACCCGAAATTTCAAGATCAATTACATTTTCATACAACAAGTGGTGGCGAGTCAAAGTTGATGAAGTTATTAATTGTGAGATCAATACACACAAATGGGTCATCATGCAATGTCTAAAATACTGTGAAATAATAGCACATGGTGCGTAAAGGTTAAACAAACATCACCATCAGGGAGGTCCCAACAAATTTCTCCAACCCAAGTCCAAAATATGTAGACCTAGTCATTATGGCCTTTTGACTGGCTTTCTTTCTGAACGAGAAAAAGGTTGTCAAATAGCTTAAAGTACATGAGGCTCAAGTAGAAGCACGCTGAAGATCAACATCTAATCCTTCCTAAAGGATGTAAAGATGTAAAATTCACTGATCAAAAGGATGTGAAAAAGAAAACGGAATCATCTCCACATACGAATTTCACCCATGAGCATTGGATTGAAAATCTACAGAAGGATTCATAAGAAATCTTTCATTAGAATGCTAACAAGAGCATTGTCCCCTGCATCATCACTCAACAGTATTAATTGAGCGGAGACCACATATCAAATCACAAATTGTGGCACAAATATTGATCATTAAGCTGATGGACTTGCGGTTGCCTGAGTCATATGTATGAAAGAAGCTTAATGTAGATGACAATATACAGAGAAAGGGAAAAGAGAGCAAACACATGCTGCCAAAACAGAAGCGCTAAAGCCTCTTGAACTGCATAACCTCTCAAGCTGGCCACTGCTCTCAAAAGAATGGCACCTGGAGTCGTATATTGCAACAAGAGAATGAACTTATACATGCATCTCCATGGACAAGTAAATATAGCTTATCAGCCGACGTCACAATACCTATCCCTTGGACTGGCGGCACCAAGAGCCTTGCGACAGAGACACCGATAGGCGATAGTAGTTCGGATACCAAGAGTAGAATCATTTGGACGACCCTCTGCAAGCATACCACCCAGAGTAAGCATCACATATGGCACCTTTGCCCTGGCTAAAATCTCTGAGCTGTCGGTGGCAAAAGATAAAGGAGCATCGTATCCAAAGAAAAAAGCTTTTATCTGAGGCACCATCCCAACAATAATTGCCAATAGCGAAGCAATGGTAGGGGGTTGAAGTATGTGCTTTATTGGTGTCGGTTCTGCGACAATTCTGATCCTCCTCACCATTTTTGGCTCAGCGAAAAACCTGATCGACTTGGTACTACTATTACTACCTGTTTCGCTAGTGACATCAATATCAGAAAGAGTGCCCTGTGGACACTAGATATGCTGTTGAAAATCCTAGCAATGAAGGGTGTCTTTGAATGCTCAGTTTCCTTACCCTCGATGCCAGCCATTCAGCGTCCACAAGTAAAGGCCTGCTGGCGTCATTAACAGGAGGCTGGTCCTCAATCTCTGTCCTTTCCTCAACAATCTCATAGAACTCCATTGGAGTCTCCATCATGTGGTAAACAAGAGTGTAAACAAGGATTACTGCAACCCATTGAGCAAATGAGACGTAAGGTAGCCCTCTTGAGTGGCAATGAGCTCCAAATGGGTTGCCTTTAGTATGACAGACAGAACCAACGACAGCAAGAGGTAGATTTCCCGTATTCTCAAATGCAGTCATAATTACGGTGAGCTAAGGGGGAGGTGACATATAATGACCACTATGTTACCCAGAATGTAACCAACTATGGCAGATACCAACACATTAACAGGGATGAACCACCACCGCATAATATTCTCAAGTGTCATGCTTTCGCCCAATTCGGGGAAAGCATGACTTTATGATTGATAGGGAAAAGTCACGTGGACTTTTCCCCTCTCTTTCTTTTATTTTTTTTTATACTTTATGATTGTTTATTGGTGTTTTGGGCTTGGCCTAGCTAATGAAATAAAGTATTATCTATTATAAATACAAAGATATAACCCTAACCTAGGGACATACGGTTTTCTCTTCTCATTTTTTCTATAATGCCGCTCTCTATTCTCTCCCTCTTCTCTGCCAATTTCATGGTATCAGAGAGAAGGTTTGTTTCATCCCTTGTTTTGATCAGCCCTCACCTTCTTTACTTTGTTCATTCTCCTTTCTTTCTTTTTCTCTTTTCTTCTATAATGGACACACAACACATGACTTTCCAGCCACAGATTTCTTGCCAAGACTAGGATTTCTTTTCCTTCTACAGCTTGCCTAGCGATGTAGGCTAGTCTTCTGCTTCTAGCCCTAAGGTGCTAGTGTTGTTATCTTTTTGTTTGGGTCTAGAGATGCGATTGCTTTGTGTAGAGATCTAGCATGTGTCTCCTTTTTTCTTTTTCTTTTTTGCAACAATAATGGCAGGAGATGATCCACAGAAGAGGGTGATCATGGGTGATGGCTCTGGAGCAATGCAGGCCGCAGGTTCTGTGGGCTCCAGTAGTACCGAGGGTGTTGTCTTTCCCAACGAGACTGTTTGATGAAAAATTAGAAGGAGCCCTAAATTTTCAGATTTGGTGAAAGACTATTTTTGTCTATTTAAAAGGTATGGGTAAGGCTAAATACTTGAACGATTTGTCTCTTGAGTCTACCAACATTAATTATTTGAGTTGGGAGATTGAAGAGAACCGTATCTTCAAAATTCTCTAAATTCCATGGATCGCAAGTTAAGTTATGATTGATAATTGTCGAACGGCTCGAGATGTGTGGAATCGTTTGACTATGTTATATTCAAACACCAATAACAAATCTCGTGTGAGTGATTTGTTGAATAAATCATTTCAACTTAATCAGGAAGAGCGGTCTATTCAAGAGTTTTATACTGAGTTTTAAACTATGTTTGATGAATTTGATTTGTTGTGGCCGATTCCAACTAGTCTGATGAGATGATTGCACAAAGGGAGCGGCTTGGTATTATGTGTTTCTTGTCAGGTCTTCATCCTAGACTTGAGTCAATTAAAATAAGATCCTCTCTAAGAGGGTTCCCATATCTATTCCCGAGGTCTATAATAAGCTAACTAGCATTACCATTGGGGCTCATACTCTGTCTGTGCAACCAGAATCTAGTGACAAGTCTCCTTGTTCTCTTCTTTGGGAGTGGTGGATCACTTGGTGGTCGTGGAGGCGGCGGTGGTCGAGGTGGGCATGGAGGTCGTGGTGGTAGTAAGGACCAACGCGTTTGTTATCATTGTGGTATTCCCAGTCATCTAATGAGCAATTGTTATAAACTGCATGATTATCCGAGTGGTAACACGGTGGCCAGTGCCTCGGTACCTGCATCTTTTGACATCAGTAAGCTTAGAGAAATGTTCATCTGATGAGATACTGGATGCTTATCGAAAGAGGGGAATTGCATATAAGAAAAGGGAGAATCTTCATGGACTGGCTTCCACTAATCGAAGTTTCGCGCATTTCAGATATTTTCGAGAGGAGAATGATTGAGATGACTGATGAGGAGTTTGCACGGTATACTCATTTCAAGTGGACGATAGGCTTGTACTGCTACATATGCACAGAAAGTAACCATACGGCATGTGTTTTTTGTGTCTCGTGGCAAATGGGTTGTTGATTCTGGTGCTTCAGATCACCTTAATAGGGACGGTACGTAATCTCACAACCTATTCCTCTTCATCACATGTTAGTGCTATTATTGTGGCAGATGGCTCTTCAGCAATTATAAAAGAAAGCAGTACTTCCTGTCTTACATCGGATTTAACATTGTCTTTTGTACTTTATGTTTCGAATTTACCTTTTAATCTACGATCGATTAGTTCGATCACAAAACAATGAATTGTTCAGTCTCATTTTTTCTTGGTGGTTGTGTTTTCAAAATCTTTTGACGAGGAAGGCCATTGGTAGAAGAAGGGTTGAAGGAGGAGTCTATGTTATTAAAGCCACACCACCGTCAATAACCTGCTCTGCCACATCCCCTAGTCCATATGAGATTCAATGTCGTCTCGGTCATCCAGCTCCTACTATCCTCGAGGAATGATGTCCTTAGTTTAAGAATGTTTCCTTTGAATGTGAGTCGTGTCAGTTTGCTAAGCACCATCGTGTGCCTTATTTTCCTAGAGTCAATAAAAGAGTGCCAGCTCTGTTTAAGTATTCCATTCAGATGTATGGGGTCATTGTCCTATTGTGTCAAAGCCTAGCGTCAAATATATGTAACCTTTATTGATGGCCATTCACAGATGACGTGGGTCTATTAATGAAAAATCGTTATGAGGTGTTCCAAATTTTTTGTGAATTTTATGCTAAAGTTTTAACTCAATTCTCCACTTCTGTTAAACGTTTGCGCAGTCATAATGTGACAGTCTGAAAATTCGACCTATTTATCGGAATTTCTAAATGGATGGAAACACTTCGTTATTACACTCTGATCGACGCTCACTCAGGATTAGCTACCTTGAGATGACCACCCAAAGGGGAAAGGCTATATGGGAATTTTTCCCAATCAGCCGCCCGTTGGTCTGAGACCGAGACAGAGTCGGTATTTAATGAAATTGACCACAATGAAATCCGACATTGGACAATCGAATCAGTAAGATAAACACAACGAGAAATGGATTCAGTTTCAGAAACGTTGCCTGAAGGGCAGACAGCCGGTGCACGTCGAGAAGCAATACGTGAATGGAAAATTTCCGAAATGCCCCGGTAAATGCTCAGTCCTTAGAATTAGATAAATTAGGATTTTTGAGAGTGGATTCGATAGACCGAAACCAAATCCAGTCCAAAATCCGTTCAGCGCTCGGGACCCGATCGGTGCATTTGGCACGCAAATCGAGGCAAGTCAAATCAAGTGTCAAATCAGTTGTCCACTCAATCATGGTCAAATCAATCAATCACATCAATCCATCAATCCCATCATGGTTCAATTCCCAATGCAAGTCACATCCATCTTTCATTCACCTAACCCACTATCTATTAAATTTGAATTTTAACCATTATAAATCCCTCACTCTCTCTCTTCTCTCTCCCTCATCACTCATTCGGCCGATCATCCACCATCATCTCCCTCCTTCTTCATTTTCTTATTCTTCTTCTTCGCTCCGTCGTCCGGGCGCCCGAGGAGCTCCACCGCCCGTCCGTCGCCGCGCGAGCTCCACCGCCACCATCACCGTCCCATCTCCTTCGGTAAGCCACCTCAACTTCTTCTTCACATTTCCTTGGCCGTATGGGCATTGGAGGCCACGACCGACATACTCGCCATCCCTCTCTCAGTTTCGTCTAGCCGCCGTCCGCGCCACGTCGCCGTCGTCGCCATCATCCGACCGTCGCCAGCCACCGTCTGCCCTCACCGACCATCCCCACCTAGGTAAGCCTCCTCTACCCTTCACTTGACTTTCTCCAAGGCCGTGAGGCTGCCTTTGGCCGAACCAACCCCGGCTCCCCATTGTAGGCCGTGAGCTCGAGTAGGCCGCCGGAGTCCCTTGCCGCCCTCGTCGTCATCTTCGGCCCACACCGGTAAGCTTCATCCCTAAACGTGGCTTAGGCTAGTTGTATGTGTGTATGGTTTAAAGTAATTAGTGATTGGTAATGGTAATTAGGGGCAATTAAGCTTGATGGGCCTTAGGCAAATGGCGTGCATGTTAATGGGCCGTGCGGTGTGGGGCATTAGGGAATGAAGTTGGGCCTTAGAAATGTTGATAATGGGCTGGTAATGATGGTTGGGCCGCCCTAGAATGATGGGCCTTATGATGGACATGGGTTTGGGGGCCCATTTTGGGCCCAAATGAGTGAAAATGGACTAATGGGCCTAAGTATTCAAATGGGCTTTGGGAATGGACGAAAATTCAAATCAAATGGGCCTTAATAATGGTCTTGAACCTAAAATCTTAGGGCCCAATGGTGTACCTGGGCCTAGGGACTTGAATTGGGCCCAAATAGGCCTTAATGGGCCTTCTAAGCTTACCTTATTATTTTGGCTTGGGCCCTACACGAAAATTTTACTAATATTGGGCCCCGAATTATTTAATAACTTACAATTAAATCATGGGCTTATGAATGGTTAATGGGCCTTGAAACCCAAATGGGCCCAACTTAATTAATAGGCCTAACTTACCTAATGGGCCCCAACTTAATTAAATGGACCCAACCTGGCTTATTGGGCTTAACACATCGTAATGGGCCGACCTACTTTAATGGGCCCTATACCTTGATGGGCTTAGCTCATCTGAGGGCCAGTTCTAAGAGTGAGAACAATAGGGCCATAATCAGGTGAGATGCCCGAATGGAACCCAGTAGACCGTGAAAGTTTGTGCAGGGCACTAGGTCCACTTGTGACGTAACCCGATGAATATGGGTTGTTGACTGATTGTCAAAATGTTATGCTGCTTTGCCTCGTTGCTTGTGAGACCTATGATATTGCCTGCTCTGTGGTCGATGCATTGTGAATTTGTCTGCACATTCTGTACTGTGAGCATGGCATGAGTCACCTGGAGTGTGACATGTTGGATGAGCCCCTGAGGCGTCTCTACGTGGGGAATTGGAGGGATAATGGGTGACCAACGTAAGGCGTAACGAACGCAGTTGAGATATTGCCAAGTGGCACTGTTGGATGGGCCTTGATGGGAATGGAGCGATAAGTGGACAGGATCCAATGGGATCGCTTGAGGCAGACTGAATCATGCATTCGTGATGGCATTTGTGTGTGCTGCCATTGATCGTTTGTTGGCCGTTCATATTTGATATGCATGATGTATATACCTACGTAGTCTGAGTACTCCTGTTTCTGGGTGTGGTACTTTCGTTGAGTTGGAGAGCGTACCCGAATTAGATAACCAGAAACGTTAGTCCACTGGATAGGACCGCCCTCATTTGCATACCCTATCCTACGCTAGGTTTAGTGGTAAGCTTGCTGAGTCTCCGACTCACTGGCTGTGGTTGCCCCATTTTCAGATCCAGGTCGCCAGTGTGGCCGAGCCCCCCCGTACTTTTTGGACTGCCGTGCAGATCGAGACTGAGATCACCCAGCATGTGGATGAGGACGCTTGTTCTCTGGAGCGACGACTGACTACCCATCTGGGTAGATCAGGGTGACTCGCATTTTGTACCCCATAGGTTCGAGGCCTGGATGAGAGAGGGCCTATTTGGTTTTGAGGGGCCTCATCGCGATGCTCCCGTGCCTATGGAGAGGACCCTGGTCTTCTCCATCCTGCGCCTTATGGAGGAGAGGTGGTAGATCCAGACCCATTGGTAGAGCTGCCATCCCCAGGCCGCATGGAGGTCGATGGCCACGACGAGGGCGAGGATATGGAGTCGATCCAGAGGAGAGGAGGCGACCCTTGGGCAGACTACGACCCTGAGGAGGAGCCGCTGGAGTGATGTCAGCCGACGTCGAGTTTAGGTCGTCAGAGCGTAGGGTCTTTTGACCATAGTGTTTGTTTCTTTTTGGGGTCTGTACCTAACGCTCGTTAAATTCTATAATATGATGGCTTGCTATTGTGATTCCTCCCTTTTGTGTACCTACCCCATTAATCTTGTGTATATATGCATGTGTAGAAGGCACGCTTCCGCAGGTTCAGGTTTTTATCGTTTTGCGTTTAGCGTCGTCTGGGCCGCGGACGAGCGTCCTGGATCGTCGCTTGTCCGTAGGCCAGGTGCACGCAGAGGTGTTTGGCATGAAGGCGGGATGTCGCGAGCCCGACTGGGGGTTCGGGGCCCTGACACTAATGGTTGGAAATATTTATCCTCTCAATTCATATTGTTTCTTTCCCATAATGGTGTCGTCCATTCAAATTTTTTTACCTTAATACACCTCAATAA
>JAGVVM010001294.1:0-30391 GCA_019149425.1 Psidium friedrichsthalianum | reverse complement strand
CCGTTGAGGTGAGCACCGCGGCCTATGGCGCGAGCACCAGAGGAGTGGTCCACGTCGTGTCGCTCAGGTGAAGACGTCAAGGCTCTAAGGAGCGAGGAGTACCGTCCGATCCTAGACTTGGACACGTTACACCAGGATCACCTATACGAGCCTTTGTTGAAGACGCTGCGATGGCTGTTTGAAGGGAGCGAGAAGAGGAGGAGACGGTGTCGTGATCGCTCGCTTGAGGAGGCGGAAGGCGTTTGACGTGGAGGCGATGCACATGGAGGAGCCGCGCGGGGGTCGAGGATGGGCGCCATTGTTTAGGAACTTTGGCCGTGTAATTCATTTGGTCTTTACCTAAACAATACGCAGTGAAAGAACTGAAGGGGGGAATCGAAATCCTGATGATAAGTATTTTCTATCGGCAAACTAACACTTTATCATCAGATTTTTAGAGCATTCCGCAAGGCCCGAGTAATTATTTTAGTTACCTGAGTAACAAGTTTACCAATTGATCTGTGTAATTCTTGATCAAGCATTTGGCTTAGTCTTGATTTCACGAACAAAAATCTACTCACTCGTTCTCATCGACAGTTAAGTTATTTGAATCGTCAATAATTTGAAGCATCAGCTCTCATGGGCTAAATTTGTGATCGTTTCACGTGAATTTTGTCCTTTTAACTGCTGTTTCATGCGAAGTCGAATGTGTTTCCTAGATGAATGCTCACTCCTTCCCATGCTATCTTTGCATAAGAGTGAGCTTAGTTGGCCCTGTTATTTTGCTGGAAAGTTTTCATCGCATGCTAGAATACACGCAGAGAGAACAAAGAGGAGTAAGAAGAAGGAGTGGGACCCGCATTGAAAAGAAAAGGAAGAAATCAAATAAAAGGATAGTAAATAAAAAAAAACGGGGGCCCACGAAGGATAAAATGGTCAAAATATGTGGCAGGGAGCGTATTAATGAAAGAGAGAGCAGAAAGATCACGACCCAAGACGTATGGTCAGGGCTTACGAGCTCAAACCTGGCAAAAGGGCATAAAAGAGAATGGACAAAATGGAAATTCCAAGGGACCCCTCACGCCACTCGCACGTGCGAACGCACAATGCAACGTATAAATTGGAAAAAGCCATCACATTTCAGTTTTCCCTCTCAAACCCAGAAATGGCGCCTTCCATCCTCCTCTTTAGGGTTTTTAAAATTTTTCCCTCACTCGCTCACTCGAGCGATCGATCCAATACCGATCCAAATCCAAACCCTTTCATTTCCTCTCACCGATCTCACAACACACTGTCTCCGGCTTTCTTCACTCCCAAAACCGTAGCAACGACGTCCCCTCCCCTCGCCGGTTCGGAGATGTCGTCGGCGGTGAAGCTCACGGAGGGCGCGATAGGGAAGATCTGCGAGCGCGAGGTCGTCGGGGAGAGCGAGGTGAAGCCGATCCTGCAGGTGACGGATCTGAAGTTGGTGAACACCCGGACCAATCAGAACCAGAACCCGAGCGACACTGTGGAGAGGGAGAGGCAGAGGTTCCGGGTGGTGCTGTCCGACGGGACCCACGTGCAACAGGGCATGCTCGCGACGCAGCACAACCACCTTGTCAATTCGGGGCAGTTGCAGAAGGGTTCCATCATCAGGATGAATAACTTCGTTTGCAGTGCTGTCAAGGAACGACTGTACGTGATACGACTTTTCTTTTTCAATCCCGCCGGAGTCGCATGCTTTTGCTGTTTGTTTATGTAATTCATTCTTTTCTTTTTTAGGGTTTCCGATGGTTGGAATTGGTTCGACTTTGTTGTTTGGATAGTCTATTTGCTTTCAGGTATTCAGGGAAGGGAAGAAAACTGAGTTTTCAGTCGTCGCTGGTGCAACAAGGGCAAAATCATTTGCCATGGATTGCTGAAGTGACGGCTTTATGGGTTTAAATTTACCGTTTTGGGGTTGGTGTTATTGGGCATCAAATGCCTAATTAAGTTATTAGGGGACTGTTAGTGACCTTGTCTGAAGCGATAGGTGTTGGAATTTCAACTGGGCAGCTATCCGTTGCACTCTCTCCTGCCCTTTTAGAGTGTTTTGTTACGCGGGTTACTTCGTTTTCATAGTAATTGGTCCAAGGGAGTGTAAGTTATTGATTATGGATTAGTAGAATCAGGTACAATGACGGTAAATTCGGAGGATCAGATATTTAGTAGATAAGCAAGGTAAGCCATGAGTTATTGTGATCGAGTGCGCTGTCTGGATGTAGTGGCAACTCAAGTTGGTCCCCTTAAAGTTTTTTTCTTTTTTGCATGTGTTTTTTTAGTTGTCATAGAGAGATGAAGAAAAAGCGGGGGAGCTAAAGAGGTTGTGTCCTTGGAGCCTTGTTTGAAGAAAATTGGGCAATTAATTGTTGTGGTTGTGGTTGTGGTTGCTGTCATTGTCACTGTCTTCATTCTCATTGCTGCTGTTATTATTGTATTCAAATGACAAAAGTTTATTTGCTGCAAGTGTATCTGAGTTCTTCGGCTGTATTTCCTCTTTGTTAAATTAGACCTCATGTCCAAATCTGATTTGTGCAAGCAGGATTATTGTTATTGTTGACTTGGACGTTGTACTTGACACGCATGATCTTATTGGAAAACCTGTACCGGTGAAAGTTCCTGGAAGTGGAGCGGCAAAACCGACCACACCCTCCTTACAAAACATGCATGGTGGTGGTATTGATCAGGGAACATATCCTGCAACAAGCGCTGCTCCTTCTTATGGCAACGCTGCTTCCATTGCTCCTGCATACTCAAACACAGAACCTGGTGTCCCTAGGTCAGCTCAGTTTGGTGGGTGCTATACTAATCAGAATATGGGTATCCGCAATAATACCAATGAATTTCAACGTTCACCTGTTAATTCCTATGCCCACCAGCCTCAGCCATCATATCAGCAGCTGCCACCAATGTACATGAATCGGGGACCTATAGCAAAGAATGAAGCTCCTCCAAGGATAATTCCAATCGCTGCTCTCAACCCTTACCAGAACAGGTGGACGGTTAAGGCCAGGGTGACTGCAAAGGGCGAGCTTAGGCATTACAACAATCCACGCGGTGATGGGAAAGTGTTTTCTTTTGATCTTCTTGATTCTGATGGTGGGGAAATCCGTGTGACGTGCTTTAATGCTGTCGCTGACCAGTTCTACAACCAGATTGAAACTGGCAAGGTGTACCTAATTTCCAGGGGTACTTTGAAACCTGCTCAGAAGAATTTCAATCACCTCCGAAATGATCACGAGATATATCTGGAAAACACCTCAATTGTACAGCCATGCGTTGAGGATGATAACCAAATTCCAAGGCAGCAGTTTCATTTTCATTCCATTAGTGATGTTGAAGGCATGGAAAGCAACAGTATTATCGACGTAATTGGTGTTGTCCACTCTATAAATCCAGTTGCATCCATAATGAGGAAAAATGGTTCTGAAACTCAGAAAAGAAGCCTTCATTTGAAAGATGAGTCTGGCCGAAGTGTTGAATTGACTTTGTGGGGGAACTTTTGTAATGCAGAAGGACAAAGGCTGCAAATTCTGTGTGACTCTGGACAGTTTCCTGTACTGGCAGTGAAATCTGGTAGAGTCAGTGATTTTAATGGGAAGGCAGTGGGTACTATTTCTACGAGCCAGTTATTTATAGAGCCTGACATCCAAGAGGCTCACAGGCTCAAGGAGTGGTTTGAGCGGGAAGGTAAAACTGCCCCTACGGTATCTATATCAAGAGAAATTGCAAGCATGGGCAGGACAGAGGCAAGAAAAACTATATCGCAGATCAAAGATGAAAAGCTAGGGACTTCTGAGAAGCCGGATTGGATTACAGTTTCTGCCAATATTGGATATATAAAGGTGGATAATTTCTGTTACACAGCCTGTCCCATTGTAATTGGAGATCGCCAATGCAACAAGAAAGTTACAAACAATGGCGATGGGAAGTGGCGGTGTGATAGGTGTGACCGCTGCGTTGATGAATGTGACTACAGGTACATTCTCCAGATCCAGATTCAGGACCACACTGGACAAGCATGGGTGACTGCATTTCAGGAATCTGGTGAGGAAATAATGGGTATATCTGCAAAGGAGTTGTTCTATCTGAGAACTGAGCAGGATGAGAGGTTTGGAGAAATCATCCGCAAGGTTTTCTTCACCAAATTCATATTAAAGTTGAAAGTGAAGGAGGAGATCTTTAGCGATGAACAACGTGTGAAGTCGACCATTGTCAAAGCAGACAAGGTAAATTTCTCTTCAGAGGCCAGGTTTCTTCTGGATTTACTGGACAAGAACAGAGCAGATGGGCCTGGTTCTTCTGATGTCAAGTCGGAACATCTAGTTTCGAACTCCGGGATGACTACTACTTTAACAGGGAATGCTGAGAGTATGCAATCTTCATCTGTTGTGGGGAACTATTCCATGGGAAACAATGCTGGTACGGGAGGTTATAGGTCACCGGCAAACTATACTTCGGCAGTTCAATATGGAAACCAGTATACCGGTGCTAGACTTTCCATGACGGGCCCACTTGATATGAATTCAAGCTGCACTAGCTGCGGGAGGAGCGGCCATAGCTCAACAAATTGCCCGAGCATCATGAGTGGCCCTTCTCAGACGATGGGTGGGGCATACGTGAATAGACCTCCTGGAGGTTCCAGTGATACGTGCTATAAGTGCAATCAAACTGGGCACTGGGCGAGAGACTGTCCTGGGCTAAGTGCAGTTCCACCTGCCTATGGAAGCAGCGCCGCAACACCTAGGAGGTATGGGATGGTTTCCAGGGAAAGGGTCGGGGGGTTTTGAGAGTAATGTAATGGAGTCAGCTTTTGTTTATACCTTTCCTTATCCAGTTCTTTTGGTTTGAGCAATGATGAAGGCATTCCTTCCGCTGTTCCCTGTGTTTCGTGGAGCGAAGACAGTGCAGGAGGATGCCCTGTGCTGTGGTAATGAGAAATATTTTGGGCGAAGGGTTGGATTAAGCTACTCTTGTTCCATTTCATGCAAACGCCACTCTTTCCTAATTCTCAAGTCTATGAAGGAGCGGTGGGAGTGGCTGTGCCTTTATAATGATGCAGGGGTGCTGTTTTTCACGGATTTTTGTTTGAAAACCGTAGTGGTGTATGTAGGTTGTAAAGTGTTAGCTCTTGTAATCTCTCTCTTTTTATACTTTCCTCCAGCATTATCATCGGATATTGTTGGTTTCTGTTTTGTGAACCAAGTTTTCTAGGCATGGAAAAAAAAAAATGGTACCATCATCAAGCCAAGCTAAAGCATGTGAACGATCTGTTGAGTAATATATACGAAAATGCTTGACTCGGTAGAATTACACGTGCTGTTATTCATAATTCTAGAAGAAACATATCAATCACGAAAAGAATTAGTAACCGCAAGATGGCAGGATATAGAAATATAGAATTTCTTACGTAATTGATAATGAACTTTCTTCAAGAAGGGAGGTTCTGAATGCTGAGGGAAAAGGTCACAGGACCACAATGGCTCATTCTCACAGAGGAGAAAGATCGTATATACCAAGTCAATGTCACATAAATAATTGTTATCGTTTACTGTAGGGTACCCAAATAAGTCGATCTCAAATACTGCAAGGATAATGATTCTCAGTTGATCTTCCGAGATCTTAAGCACGAACAGAAAGTACTAGCAAACTTGCTAGTACTTTCTGTTCGTGCTTAAGATCTCGGAAGATCAACTGAGAATCATTATCCTTGCAGTATTTGAGATCGACTTATTTGGGTACCCTACAGTAAACGATAACAATTATTTATGTGACATTGACTTGGTATATACGATCTTTCTCCTCTGTGAGAATGAGCCATTGTGGTCCTGTGACCTTTTCCCTCAGCATTCAGAACCTCCCTTCTTGAAGAAAGTTCATTATCAATTACGTAAGAAATTCTATATTTCTATATCCTGCCATCTTGCGGTTACTAATTCTTTTCGTGATGATATGTTTCTTCTAGAATTATGAATAACAGCACGTGTAATTCTACCGAGTCAAGCATTTTCGTATATATTACTCAACAGATCGTTCACATGCTTTAGCTTGGCTTGATGATGGTACCATTTTTTTTTTTCCATGCCTAGAAAACTTGGTTCACAAAACAGAAACCAACAATATCCGATGATAATGCTGGAGGAAAGTATAAAAAGAGAGAGATTACAAGAGCTAACACTTTACAACCTACATACACCACTACGGTTTTCAAACAAAAATCCGTGAAAAACAGCACCCCTGCATCATTATAAAGGCACAGCCACTCCCACCGCTCCTCATAGACTTGAGAATTAGGAAAGAGTGGCGTTTGCATGAAATGGAACAAGAGTAGCTTAATCCAACCCTTCGCCCAAAATATTTCTCATTACCACAGCACAGGGCATCCTCCTGCACTGTCTTCGCTCCACGAAACACAGGGAACAGCGGAAGGAATGCCTTCATCATTGCTCAAACCAAAAGAACTGGATAAGGAAAGGTATAAACAAAAGCTGACTCCATTACATTACTCTCAAAACCCCCCGACCCTTTCCCTGGAAACCATCCCATACCTCCTAGGTGTTGCGGCGCTGCTTCCATAGGCAGGTGGAACTGCACTTAGCCCAGGACAGTCTCTCGCCCAGTGCCCAGTTTGATTGCACTTATAGCACGTATCACTGGAACCTCCAGGAGGTCTATTCACGTATGCCCCACCCATCGTCTGAGAAGGGCCACTCATGATGCTCGGGCAATTTGTTGAGCTATGGCCGCTCCTCCCGCAGCTAGTGCAGCTTGAATTCATATCAAGTGGGCCCGTCATGGAAAGTCTAGCACCGGTATACTGGTTTCCATATTGAACTGCCGAAGTATAGTTTGCCGGTGACCTATAACCTCCCGTACAGCATTGTTTCCCATGGAATAGTTCCCCACAACAGATGAAGATTGCATACTCTCAGCATTCCCTGTTAAAGTAGTAGTCATCCCGGAGTTCGAAACTAGATGTTCCGACTTGACATCAGAAGAACCAGGCCCATCTGCTCTGTTCTTGTCCAGTAAATCCAGAAGAAACCTGGCCTCTGAAGAGAAATTTACCTTGTCTGCTTTGACAATGGTCGACTTCACACGTTGTTCATCGCTAAAGATCTCCTCCTTCACTTTCAACTTTAATATGAATTTGGTGAAGAAAACCTTGCGGATGATTTCTCCAAACCTCTCATCCTGCTCAGTTCTCAGATAGAACAACTCCTTTGCAGATATACCCATTATTTCCTCACCAGATTCCTGAAATGCAGTCACCCATGCTTGTCCAGTGTGGTCCTGAATCTGGATCTGGAGAATGTACCTGTAGTCACATTCATCAACGCAGCGGTCACACCTATCACACCGCCACTTCCCATCGCCATTGTTTGTAACTTTCTTGTTGCATTGGCGATCTCCAATTACAATGGGACAGGCTGTGTAACAGAAATTATCCACCTTTATATATCCAATATTGGCAGAAACTGTAATCCAATCCGGCTTCTCAGAAGTCCCTAGCTTTCATCTTTGATCTGCGATATAGTTTTTCTGCCTCTGTCCTGCCCATGCTTGCAATTTCTCTTGATATAGATACCGTAGGGGCAGTTTTACCTTCCCGCTCAAACCACTCCTTGAGCCTGTGAGCCTCTTGGATGTCAGGCTCTATAAATAACTGGCTCGTAGAAATAGTACCCACTGCCTTCCCATTAAAATCACTGACTCTACCAGATTTCACTGCCAGTACAGGAAACTGTCCAGAGTCACACAGAATTTGCAGCCTTTGTCCTTCTGCATTACAAAAGTTCCCCCACAAAGTCAATTCAACACTTCGGCCAGACTCATCTTTCAAATGAAGGCTTCTTTTCTGAGTTTCAGAACCATTTTTCCTCATTATGGATGCAACTGGATTTATAGAGTGGACAACACCAATTACGTCGATAATACTGTTGCTTTCCATGCCTTCAACATCACTAATGGAATGAAAATGAAACTGCTGCCTTGGAATTTGGTTATCATCCTCAACGCATGGCTGTACAATTGAGGTGTTTTCCAGATATATCTCGTGATCATTTCGGAGGTGATTGAAATTCTTCTGAGCAGGTTTCAAAGTACCCCTGGAAATTAGGTACACCTTGCCAGTTTCAATCTGGTTGTAGAACTGGTCAGCGACAGCATTAAAGCACGTCACACGGATTTCCCCACCATCAGAATCAAGAAGATCAAAAGAAAACACTTTCCCATCACCGCGTGGATTGTTGTAATGCCTAAGCTCGCCCTTTGCAGTCACCCTGGCCTTAACCGTCCACCTGTTCTGGTAAGGGTTGAGAGCAGCGATTGGAATTATCCTTGGAGGAGCTTCATTCTTGCTATAGGTCCCCGATTCATGTACATTGGTGGCAGCTGCTGATATGATGGCTGAGGCTGGTGGGCATAGGAATTAACAGGTGAACGTTGAAATTCATTGGTATTATTGCGGATACCCATATTCTGATTAGTATAGCACCCACCAAACTGAGCTGACCTAGGGACACCAGGTTCTGTGTTTGAGTATGCAGGAGCAATGGAAGCAGCGTTGCCATAAGAAGGAGCAGCGCTTGTTGCAGGATATGTTCCCTGATCAATACCACCACCATGCATGTTTTGTAAGGAGGGTGTGGTCGGTTTTGCCGCTCCACTTCCAGGAACTTTCACCGGTACAGGTTTTCCAATAAGATCATGCGTGTCAAGTACAACGTCCAAGTCAACAATAACAATAATCCTGCTTGCACAAATCAGATTTGGACATGAGGTCTAATTTAACAAAGAGGAAATACAGCCGAAGAACTCAGATACACTTGCAGCAAATAAACTTTTGTCATTTGAATACAATAATAACAGCAGCAATGAGAATGAAGACAGTGACAATGACAACCACAACCACAACCACAACCACAACAATTAATTGCCCAATTTTCTTCAAACAAGGCTCCAAGGACACAACCTCTTTAGCTCCCCCGCTTTTTCTTCATCTCTCTATGACAACTAAAAAAACACATGCAAAAAAGAAAAAAACTTTAAGGGGACCAACTTGAGTTGCCACTACATCCAGACAGCGCACTCGATCACAATAACTCATGGCTTACCTTGCTTATCTACTAAATATCTGATCCTCCGAATTTACCGTCATTGTACCTGATTCTACTAATCCATAATCAATAACTTACACTCCCTTGGACCAATTACTATGAAAACGAAGTAACCCGCGTAACAAAACACTCTAAAAGGGCAGGAGAGAGTGCAACGGATAGCTGCCCAGTTGAAATTCCAACACCTATCGCTTCAGAACAAGGTCACTAACAGTCCCCTAATAACTTAATTAGGCATTTGATGCCCAATAACACCAACCCAAAACGGTAAATTTAAACCCATAAAGCCGTCACTTCAGCAATCCATGGCAAATGATTTTGCCCTTGTTGCACCAGCGACGACTGAAAACTCAGTTTTCTTCCTTCCCTGAATACCTGAAAGCAAATAGACTATCCAAACAACAAAGTCGAACCAATTCCAACCATCGGAAACCCTAAAAAAGAAAAGAATGAATTACATAAACAAACAGCAAAAGCATGCGACTCCGGCGGGATTGAAAAAGAAAAGTCGTATCACGTACAGTCGTTCCTTGACAGCACTGCAAACGAAGTTATTCATCCTGATGATGGAACCCTTCTGCAACTGCCCCGAATTGACAAGGTGGTTGTGCTGCGTCGCGAGCATGCCCTGTTGCACGTGGGTCCCGTCGGACAGCACCACCCGGAACCTCTGCCTCTCCCTCTCCACAGTGTCGCTCGGGTTCTGGTTCTGATTGGTCCGGGTGTTCACCAACTTCAGATCCGTCACCTGCAGGATCGGCTTCACCTCGCTCTCCCCGACGAGCTCGCGCTCGCAGATCTTCCCTATCGCGCCCTCCGTGAGCTTCACCGCCGACGACATCTCCGAACCGGCGAGGGGAGGGGACGTCGTTGCTACGGTTTTGGGAGTGAAGAAAGCCGGAGACAGTGTGTTGTGAGATCGGTGAGAGGAAATGAAAGGTTTGGATTTGGATCGGGATTGGATCGATCGCTCGAGTGAGCGAGTGAGGGAAAAATTTTAAAAACCCTAAAGAGGAGGGATGGAAGGCGCCATTTCTGGGTTTGAGAGGGAAAACTGAAATGTGATGGCTTTTTCCAATTTATACGTTGCATTGTGCGTTCGCACGTGCGAGTGGCGTGAGGGGTCCCTTGGAATTTCCATTTTGTCCATTCTCTTTTATGCCCTTTGCCAGGTTTGAGCTCGTAAGCCCTGACCATACGTCTTGGGTCGTGATCTTTCTGCTCTCTCTTTCATTAATACGCTCCCTGCCACATATTTTGACCATTTTATCCTTCGTGGGCCCCCCTTTTTTTTTATTTACTATCCTTTTATTTGATTTCTTCCTTTTCTTTTCAATGCGGGTCCCACTCCTTCTTCTTACTCCTCTTTGTTCTCTCTGCGTGTATTCTAGCATGCGATGATAACTTTCCAGCAAAATAACAGGGCCAACTAAGCTCGCTCTTATGCAAAGATAGCATGGGAAGGAGTGAGCATTCATCTAGGAGACACATTCGACTTCGCATGAAACAGCAGTTAAACGGACAAAATCCACGTGAAATGATTAAAAATTTAGCCCATGAGAGCTGATGCTTCAAATTATTGACGATTCAAATAACTTAACTGTCGATGAGAACGAGTGAGACAGATTTTTGTTCATGAAATCAAGACTAAGCCAAATGCTTGATCAAGAACTACACAGACCGGTTGGTAAACTTGTTACTCAGGCAACTAAATTAGTTACTCGGGCCTTGCGGAATGCTCCAAAAATCTGATGATAAAGTGTTAGTTTGCCGATAGAAAAATACTTATCATCAGGATTTCGATTCCCCCCTTCAGTTCTTTCACTGCGTATTGTTTAGGTAAAGACCAAATGAATTACACGGCCAAAGTTCCTAAACAATGGCGCCCATCCTCGACCCCCGCGCGGCTCCTCCATGTGCATCGCCTCCACGTCAAACGCCTTCCGCCTCCTCAAGCGAGCGATCACGACACCGTCTCCTCCTCTTCTCGCTCCCTTCAAACAGCCATCGCAGCGTCTTCAACAAAGGCTCGTATAGGTGATCCTGGTGTAACGTGTCCAAGTCTAGGATCGGACGGTACTCCTCCTTAGAGCCTTGACGTCTTCACCTGAGCGACACGACGTGGACCACTCCTCTGGTGCTCGCGCCATAGGCCGCTGTGCTCACCTCAACGCTGAATTGGAAATTGGGACCACGTGCGGGAGTAGGCACCAAGCGCAATTGCGACTGCGATCCCAACCAAGCCGATGCCGGAGTTGAGCTTGAGGACGTTGATCCTCCGATGGCGAGGGTGGCGATGGTTGGCAAGGATCAGGGAGAGCAGGATCGCTTCGGGGTAAAAAAAAAAAAAAAGGGAGTTAATGAGGGGGGAGGAGAGCGACGGAGACGAGTTCTGAGCTAGGAGGAGAGTCCTGGAAAGGAAGGTGGTGGATGGCAATGGTGGCGTTGATTGATCGCAGGTGGTGATGCTCCGGTTGGTTTGATGCAGCGGGATTGCCTCCTCCTCCTCCTCCTCCACTTCTTCTTCTTTATTTCCCATTTTCGTTACTCTTGTTTTAAGAACGAGGGCCTTTGCCAAGCACAACTGAGATTAGAGAAAAGTAAGAACAAAGAGTGGGGCCCCCAAGGAAGAAAAGGAATAAATCAAATTAAAAATGTGGGACTCACAGAGAATATAGTGGTCAAAGACATTATGATAAGGAGTGCATTAGTCAAAAGGTGGGAGGAAAAAAAGCTTGACCATATCTTTTTCATTACACAATTTTGGAATTTTTTTGGTTAAAGTTAAATTATAACCGTTAATCTTGCGCGGTACTTAATATGGGGCTCATATAAAACTCACGAGATCATCCTAACTCACTAGATCCACTTGACCTGGGTCCAAACGAATATTTCCCCGAATACCTGTTTAATTATTAATGATAATGCTCGAAACCATCTTCAACTTGGTATCATTGCATAATAGCTCATAACTTTAGAAATTCAAATTTTGGCATCGTCGACAATAGCATCTGCATTTTGGAAAGTTTCATATTGCCCCCATAAATTTTTACTTTTGTTGCTCTTGCTAGTTTTACTATATATATAACCATTACATGTCTCTTGAAAACGAAGTTTCTCGCTCCCCCGGAGTGACATATTTAACACTATTAATGAGGGAAAAAAGAAGAAGAGGAGGATGTATGGTTTGGTGAAGTTATGAAAATGCGATAAGAGGTTATTTGGTAAAAAAACGAGTTAGTTCACCGAGCGATTTTGCAAACAGGAAAGCTAACCACTACAATTAAAATATTATAGTTGTGGGCTAATTTGCCAAAGTTTAGATTGGATAATCCATAAATTTTCAAAATTGGAGAACAATTGTGCAACAATGTCAAGGTTCGTGGGAGTTTTGAGCAATTAACGGTAAACTTTGTCCGGTTAGAATAATTGTTGAAGTGCATAACTCTATGCGAATTATTTGAGAGAGAGAGAGAGCATGAGCATCATGATAGAAAAATTTATAATAGACATTCCACTCAATTTTGTTATTATCATCATCAATGTTACCGTTAAGATCACTACCGTTATCACATTGAGGGAAAAAAAGAGAGGAAGCCCTTCTAGCATTATGATGTATCCCACCACCTGCACACCCCCATTGCCACTGTCACGGCCGCTGCTACGACCACCACCACCACCACCGTCATTATCGCATTGCCGCCGCCGCCGCCGTCCCCGCATCGTGGGCTCGCTACCTCCAAATGATTATGATGGGCACTGTTCTAATCGTAATGGGCCGACCCGGTCGACGCCCAATGAGCTGCGGGTTCTGTTATTTGGGCCGGATAATGGGCGTCGTTGTATAAAGAGCGCATCACTTCCTCTCCGTCATCTGTTTTCTCGCGCAAGCGTAAATCCTGCTGTTTTCTCGTTTGATTTTCCGGGAAAATCAACAGGCGATGGCATCTTCGACCCTCCTCCTCCACTCTCGAACCCTCCTCCCACCGAAACAAAACCCTATCGTTTCTCGGGAGCCCAAGCCCCAGTTTTTCCCTCTTCTCCGTCTCAACTCTCTCCCCAAGTCCCTCTCTCGCTCTCTCTCTCCGACCTCGAGACCTAATCTCGCAGTTAAAGCCGCAGCTTCCTCATCACCAGCAATTACTCCCACTCGGCCACCGCACGCCAATCTCGGCGAATCGATCCGCACCGTCAGTTCAGTGCTCGGCCTAGCGGTGGGAGTGTCGGTTTCAATCGCGAAGCTAGTCCAGAAGCTTCCGGTCGTTAACGTCCTTGCCTTGCTGTCGAAATTGAACCCCGGCCCTCAGGAGCTCGCCGCGGTGCGAGAGCTCGGAGGGAACCTATCGTGTGCGGCGGGGCCGCTGTTCTTCGCAGCGCTCCGTGACCGGCCCAGCGGGTACCTGAACACCCCGCTGACGGTGGTTGCTGCGGGTCTGGCGAAGTGGCTCGATATCTACAGCGGGGTTCTGATGGTTAGGGTTCTGCTCAGTTGGTTCCCGAACATCCCGTGGGAGCGGCAGCCGCTGTCGGCGATTAGGGACTTGTGCGACCCGTATTTGAATTTGTTTAGGAATATAATTCCGCCGATTTTCGATACTTTGGACGTGAGTCCGCTTTTGGCTTTCGCGGTGCTGGGGACTCTCGGTTCGATCCTGAATAACAGCAGGGGGATGTATTGAGTAACTAGAGGAGACTGGTGGCAAACTGGGTTGGTGGATGGTCGTTATAGCGAGTGATTACATTACTGTTTTTTTGTTGAATTTACATTTCATAAGCTGCTTTGTATGATTGTAGACTGAGTATTGGTTGTTGTAATCCATAGTGGTTATATGGGTTTTGCCAAGCTAGTATAAATTTTGAATTTTTAATGGTATGTTGAGGTAAGAATTTTTGGTACATGCTCTGCAATAGTTTCTATTCTTCTTGGTTAGTCTGGATGGACTGCTTCATCTTGTAGTTGAGCATTTGTATTTGCACATTCGTTGTATAGTGAAAATGGTGAAGGTGATTGGACTTTATAATTGGGTGAGGACTTATAATGGTGTAGAACATGGAGTGAGGTCAAAGTTTCTGATGCTAAGTGCTGGACGTTCGTTCAGTCCTGGATGACTTCTCAAAAGAATGTGTATTGGGACTTTCGTGTAGGTGCTGGTAAAAATAGACCCCTCTGTTGACTTTATGGTGAAGTACCAACTAGTTGAACTTCTTTTATCACTGCAGATGTCTTAGCTTCCGCTGGGTGCCGTGCATATTGGATCCATGCGTCGTCTTCGCAAGTCCAAGTCTAGCCCTATGTCTTCACGGCCACAAAAAATATTTGGAGAAAAAAACTCCACGTCTTCGCATGTGCATGCACTGCATGATGCAAGGTCCAGTGAGATAGGCAACTGCCTTATAAGTGTTGGTGTTGTTATCACTTGCAGTTCCTTCATAGTTTTTTGTCCGAGTATCTTTCTTCTAAGCGTGATAAGTACCAGGGAAATAAAGCCTTGGAGAGTGTTTGCCGGTGCTGGCCTCTTTGGAACCTGTTTGTAGATATGCCCCCAATGTTGCTACTTTTGCCTTCTGGTTGTTATCTTTGGCATAAGGAGAAAAAAAGGAAATTCTCTCGTTGCTAGAACATTTCCTTTTCTGGAGTATGCACTAGAAATGCATTTTCGGCTGGTAGATAATATTTTTGTTGCATATGAAGTGCCTTCCGTGTAGCTTTTTGTTCATCATCTTTACTTTGTCAGCTTTCACTACCACATTAGATGACTTAACATTATCAGACCTTTTGTAGCCACTTTTGATGTTGTATGAAGTTGGAGGAAGGGAGTTTGTCTGCTTGATGGCATGGAACCAAGTATTCAGAGTTTGTGCTGTTGATCTTGGGAAGTAAAGCTTTTAACTGCATCATATGATGGGAAGAAGTTTCAGCAGTGCAGACAGCTACAGCATCCAATGACTATTAATTTCGCATAAGGAAGATTGTTTGGCCGACAACCCTTTCATTTACTTTCGTTTTTCTTCTAGGTCTTTCATTCAGATTATCACTCTGTAATTGTACGTCTCCTCATTTACTGGAGATTCTTGATGGCTACTTGGAGGAATGTCTGGCTAGAATAGGCAACTACTTGAATCTGAGTTAGAGGTATGGAGGATTTTGATTGGGTTATGCACTGATGAATTGATAGGAAGCAAGGGTGAAACTCCTTTTTCAGGACATTGGTTCATTGATAGAGTGGCAACATTTTTCGGAACACTGGAAATTGCTCCAGTTTTAATAACAATTGGAAAGGAGGAAGTGCCTCTCTTTGGAATCCCCAAGCCAGATGGTCCAGCGGCAAAAGCACCCACCGTGTTTCCTTCAAATTGCAGGGAGCCCATGAGTCAATCCTCATGCAAAAGAGTGCTCTTCATGTTGGGACGTCGGAAGAGGAAGAGCACTCTTCATGTTGGGATTTCGGTGGAGCTATGGTGACGAGCTCGCCCATCTAGATGTCTTGACTCTGAGGGTTGAGTCTTTGTGGATAGTAGTAATGGCTCTGCCGAATGTTCTGCATTGGGTCTGATACTCTTGTTGTAACCAAAGAGGGTTGCTACGATCAGTTGCCCTTCGCCATTTCTTCTCCTAAAAATAAGGAAAAAAGGGACCCCGCTTCTGGAGTTCTCCTATATACGGTCTTTTAATCAGTCTTAGGGATCCTGAAGGAGCAGTGGTTATCACGTAGAAAACAAAGATCACTGTACAAAATTCAACAGATGCATCATCTTGCGTGGGTTGTTCAGCCCACAGGTTATGTGAGCAGTCCATGCCAGCACCATTTGCGGGAAGGATTTATAGGAGTATCAAATATTTTAGCTATACTTACGCTGCTGTTTACTTTTGGAGTTACAATTCTTAGATACCCTCCCTTTTAATTCGACACAGCGCGAAGGTGTCATTGACGTTCGGCATTGATGGTGAATTTGCCATGTAATTCCTTCTAAGATGACTAGTTAGCTTCAAGAAATGGGAGTGTTCTTTTGTTTTGTTGGATGAATCATGCATTTTGACCTTCTGTCGCAGTAATCCTCCTCGACTTTGGCCATCTTCCCCTTTGGCTACTTGGTATTCGGTGGAGAGATCACATAATCTATGCTAGAATCCACGAAATCTTATATAAACCGTCTATATTTTCTTTCCCTTCAGCTAGATATTGCAAATTTTTCTTACCTTGATCCTCCTGAGTTAGAGTTCTGCAGTCAGCGTTGGTCATATGCACCTGGCAGGTGGACTCGTACAGAATCCGTGAGATTCATGGATCCACACAGAACAAATGTGCGTTTGCTTTGCACTTACTTGCTAGAAATGGGTAAAGAAAAAAAAATTAAAAATAAAAAGGCCTGTTGTCCTACTCCTCATTTTGTTGGTGTTGTGCACGATTCTTACTTCCCGATAAAATGTCGACCTCTGAGGTTCCTTTTGTGCATGACGCCACGAAATTGCAGGACAAAAAGACAATAAACGCAAAACTAAAAAATGCAAGTAAAGGGGGCAGCCAAATCGTCTTCAAAACTATGATGAAAACTAAGGTACGACACGTTTCATCATCCGACTTATTCGCCTTTCACAAGGTTACGCAGACTTTAGAACATGGATGCCTGATTCCTTTTCATTTGTACAAACAAAAAAATAAATTGGTTCCCCACGATTCAGAGTCTTTCAGTTGACAAAAATGGCAAGTAATTCACAGTTAGATTCCTGCCAACTAAAGAGAGCATGAAGTAACATAGTATTAGCATTTGTCGCCCGAGCAGCATTCTAGTTGTTGAACAGTCGATTTGGGGCATCCCAACTGGTAACGGGGCTTCTAGTGAGCGAGTTTCCCGCCGGACTCTTGCTTTTTGCCTGATCGAGGTATAGTTGATATGACATGGGCAAGCCTCACAAAGGCAAAAGGCAATATTCACATATTAATCCGAATGGATCCTCTCAATAACTTCTAGGAGCCGCTCTTTTTCTTCTGTCAGATCGTCATTCTGCTTTTGCAGCTCTTCTATCTGCTTGGTCTGTTCAGAATCCTTTCTGAAGGATGGTTCAAGGAGAATATCCGTTGTTAAGAAATTGAAGAAACAAAAGACTGACTCACAAGATCATCAATTTATCAAGATCCACCACCAAAAGGAGCCCTTTGGGCATGATCGTTAGTTAATTTGACTCGAGCACACTATCCCCTAGTTAATTTGTGCACATATAGGTGCCCCCTACATGTATTGCATTACAGAAAATTGAGAAAAATATTATCAACCAACGCTCAATTTGGCAGAATCTCATGATGTGTCTATAGAAAATGCATAAAAAGCTGAAAGCATAATGATTCTAATGACTTCTGTAAGTAAACAGAAAAGGTTCTCATCTTTTACCTATTCATGAAAGACAGATTAAGTTTGAGGGATCTCACTTCCTTCTCAAGATTTTCGCACCGCTTCAAGATAGATTGGATATCTGATGGAATTGTTGATGTCGAGTTCCTCTCCTTTGCTTCTGCCATTCTAAAGCAAAGCAATACTATAAGTTAAAACAGCATTAGCACTTCTATGTACTGTGGTGATCATCTGAACATCACTGGGCAGAATGGATCAATTAGAATCCTATGCTCATGCTTTAGGGGTGCAACTAACTTTCACCTTCCAAACACAGAGAGAGAGAGAGAGAGAACTGTGCCCGAAAAAAAAAGAAGAAGAAGAAGAAGAAAAACAGAGAGAGAGAGAGCGAGGACGCTATGCAACGACAGGAAAGAGCAAAAGGTGTATACTGGTGGACAAAACTCTTCTTGTAGCTCCTTCCGGCAGACATGAATTTTTTTTTTTTGTATGTCTGAACTTTTTCATCTAACATAGTCTATAAGTGACCGAGGCTGCATTGCACTGTCTCCCTTCCAGGCCTCAGGAAAATCTGAGGCTTAATTTGGCCAACGATCTCTCACTTTAATAGTATTTCTTATTTCATAACATCTGCATACACAAGGCAAGATTATGCCCTTCACATCATCCTTAAATTGAATTTCTGAAAACTACTAAGGAAGACCAGAAAACGATTGAGGCCTTGGTGGCAGTGTGACCTTGACAGTACTTTCTCGTGAGTCCACACTTTATCCCACTGACTGTAATTCCACCATTCTGCCCTATTTTCGTTTTAATTAAGGTATTGATACCATGCAGAGAACGTTTATAGTCGTACCCAAATGATGCACTTGGAAGAGAGAGAGAGAGAGAGAGAGAGAGAGAGAGAGAGAGGGCTTGAGACAAGAGCCTAACTGCTAGAACCTTTATGGTTGAATACAAATTCAAGTTTTTGCTTTTAACTGCCTTAGATAGAAGTTGTCAGCTATCTTCTCAATGTTCAATCAAGGAAAAAAGCCATGTGAGAGAGAAAACTACCCTGTATTTCTACTCAATGCTTGCACCTTCTTTAAAATAATTAATGTTTTAAGGAGACTACTGCAAAATAGAGGCCATTAATATGTCACTAGTTTGTGTGAAACATAAAACCACAGTCAATTCTCTATCAAAAAAAAAAAAAAATATTCGTGATGCAGTCTACTTACTTTCTTGATCGTTCCACTCTACGCTTTTTCGTTGGATCCCCTTTATCCCCTGCAGAAACGACGGCATCATTAAAAGGCTGCCATATTTGATGAATTTGCACACTGAAAACTTTAACCAATGCTTAAAAATGATAAGATAGATTTTGCAGGGTCTAGGATAGAACAATAAGAGAAAACGGCACAACCGAAACCCTAAACACCTTATTTCACTAGACCTGCTAACTACTGACTAATTCAACTAAATATAATTCAACAGCAGGAAAGATGTCGTCATGGAAATTAAGTTTTGATAGTTTGCTGTAAGTGAAGAAGAGATATATTGCTGTTTCTTTAATAAAGCAAGCATCTGCCTGGAATTATAAAAAGTTAGATCTTTAATATCTAGAATGTTACCTGAACCGGTAGATGAGACAGATCCATAACGCACCAGATTTCCCCTCTGTTAAATTCAGCCAGATGAGAGAGAGGAAAATATATGTGTCAATTTGTTCAACTTTGAAATCAATAGATATACCTTTTGATCATCTTTCAAATTGTCGATGATCCGTTCTCTAAAATCTGCACCTGGTAAAGAATTTATTTCACGAAAAGAGTAGAACAAAATATCTTAGCTTTGAGAAATGACCTATTGCCTATGATAAATCCAAAGACCAGATGAATAAAATTGTCCAACTTGCATATCTTAATCAGAGAGAAATTAGGATATATCCAGAACATTTTTTCATTTTATGCTGCACCAATAATGGAGTTACTTTTCTACAAAGATAGGTATTAGTTCATGTTACAGCGAGATACATATATTCGTTCATGTACGTAACAACTAGGTAAGCCGACAAGAGTGCCAGAAAGATATGCTGTACATTTAGAAATGAGTTACCGGGCTGAAGGGAGAGAAATCTAGACTGGACATGGAACATCTAAAAACTGTGTAATAAAATTTCACTCCTTTCACCAGTGATGACGAGAATTGAATAACCACCTTCCTGCTGCTTTTGAAAGAAGCTGAAATAATGGACTCTGCTCCTTGAATACGGAGAACAAGAAGAGCATTATTGGGCAATCCTATTGTCATGTACACTAACCATATTGAGACACATCTCTAATGCTTAAAGTGAAGGCCATCAGCGCAATTTTTTCAGTGCACAGTATTAGCCCAGAATCGAGATTAATCAGGATATGATAACATGAACAGCTCGATGACTTAAATTAGAAAATGTCGTCAGTCCTGTACCTTTGGCCCTTGAACCATTTTCTGGACTTATAGTGTTTCCAACATTCCTCCTGGAGCTCTCACAAGCGCTTGGAGTTTGGCTCGAGTTGCTGGGACCATCACATGCATCAAATCCAGAGGAAAATATAGGAGCAGCAGCAGAAGACTCACTCTGTGAAGGTTCTTGGGAAATTGCTCTCACATTAATTGGATTTCTGGTATTTATCAATTGTTCAAAGTCGAGGTCCATAGATCTTTCGACATTTGGTAGAACAGCTGGATCTTGGGCCTGTCCTTGAGAGGCTTCATGGAACATCAATGACATTTCACGAATATGATCTCCTTGTCCTTGATGGAAGCTAGTATTGGCAAGATCATCTTGAGCTTGAAAGGACCCCTGAGAGCAATCCTCAAAACTTTCTCTCTCAATTTGATTAGCAAGCTTCTTGCGTTCTAGTGTACCCTTTAGCATGCTGACCACAGAGGAAACTCTATCCAAATTGTTGACTGGTTGTGCATTCATGCTGGATGAGGACGAATTGGATGGAGAGACAAATGTTCCCAACTGCTCAGGAATCTCACTCATTGAGAGATCACTGAAGCCGCTATTGTTGTTGGTCTCTTGTTTCATTTTGACACCATGCAGAGATCCACTGTTTGTCACTTCCATTGGCACTGTGCCTTGAGCGCTCTGCATGGCAGCATACCTCCTTCTGCAAGAAGGGCATATTTGTTTTGTCAAGGACAAGGAGCACTTCGAGATGAAAATTTTTGCAACTAAACATATTGAAAAGTAAAGTTGGAGATGCAGAGTCTTCTAATGAACCATTGAATTTCAAAAATGAACAGCCCAGCACTTTAGGGCTTTGAAGAATGAAACTGGCAGGAAGCTCTAACTTCCTTTCCATGATGTGCAAAAAGAGACTCTTCAGAACCAACTTTTGTCTCCAGATCTCTACTGCTTGCTACTTTAAAAGCCACATTAGGAAGTATGATACCGTAATTCAGACGATCGGCTTCTCGTCATTGGTTGTGAACTATTAAACCAAGCCTGCATGAAGGGGGATAATAAGAATCCATCACTGCTGAAGTAAAAATTCTCAAATCACTTTAAGCTCACTTACCTTGGCAAGATACAGGTCACTAGCCTGCCATCCTCTTTCAGCAGCATTCCTGATGCATGGTTCAAAGCATGGTGAGTCAATGAGTCAATCAATTACACACTGACAGAATGACTACTTTTAGAGGAAAATTGTGAGAACTTTTAGTAGACGCTCCATTGTTTATGGCATATACATCCTATATCAGGATTAATCATTAAAAGCGAGAGCTTATTCATGAGAGCTGCTACAGGAGAATTTCTAGTTCAACCTGCTTGAAGTTTGGCTGAGGTCCCCTGGAATTTCTTCGGCAATGGAGCAAGTTTGTGAAAGCAATTCATTGCTTCTTTTCTTTTGCAGAATGTCCCGTTGTTCTTGATTCAATACATTTTCTAGTTCTGTGGATATCCTGAAGGCAGAAACACATACGAACGCTTTAAGGAAATTACCGATCACATAAGAAATGCAGTAAAAGTTTGTGGACAATGAATGCAGGAATTTATGCTACAACTTAAAATCCTCAGATACTGAACTGGAAAACGCCACAATCCTAAATGAATAAAACATTCCCTTTTCTAGGACCAATCTGTGGCTTCAAGATACACCCTAACAAGAAGTTCCCACTATCCACTAACAGTTTATACAGCTGCACCAACTGCCACCCTACAGAACCATACTTGAAATATTCACCTCATATGGCTTCCCATTCAATTCTTTCAAAGCCCTTGGGCTTTATGGAGAAGAAACACAAAAGTAGCTAAAAGATACTTTTGAAATACGTATTTGCATTGAGAGGTGAAATGGGGGGAAAGGAGAGAGTGAAAGGTCAACAGCTTTTATAGAATCACCTCCTTGATGCCTGATGTGCTGGACCTGGTGAATTGTAGCCATGATTCTGTAAATAGAGGAAGTCAGTGCAGTCCGCAAGAAAAGGAGGTTTATGTCAGGCTAAAAACTTCTCAAGAATCACTCAAGTATTTTCATTATATATCAGGTACATCTTCATGCATAAGTGTCATCTTCTCACAGTTCATGAATAGATAGCATCTGCAATGCAGTCTTGATTGAAAGTCTAAAGTAGTAGTCATGTGGATTGCTCTTTTGCCTAAATACAGACAACTGGAAGAAGCTGCCTTATGCTCGTGCAGGAGGTGGAGAATCTAAGAAATACAGTTGCAAACCAAACTATAATTTTTTTCCGCCTACTATTTGCGAGAGCATTTCTGACAAAAATTAACTTTCATGGGTGTAAAGGAAAAGCACATTTGAGCATCTAGTTAATTGTTTTCAAAAGGCAAAAAAAGTGCTGCATTAGGACAGGCTCATATCAATCAAGATGCAAATTACTACCCTAGAGATAATAACAGGAAACCACTTTCACTAATGCATTAGTGGGTAATACGTCCCACCTGATGCCTCGATTAACCTGCCTCTACTGGACCATAATTCTTACTATACTTGTCAGCGATCTGTTGCACACATTTAACTAGTCACCATGCCACTTTTGTTGCTACAGAAGAGTGAAAATTCATGCTATAATGGTGTTCATTTTAAAATGAGAATAAGGCTAATGCTCGCCTAATTGATAACCCAACTTCCCACTTAGGCGATGCATCCAGTGAGTAGCACTCACACTCCAAATTGCCAGAAGGAAAAAGAGAATGACACTGATAAATGTCATGCTTCTGCAAAAACATTGCTGAACTGCTCTTAATGATCTTGAGGAAGTGAGTGACTTACGTCCAAGTAGAAAGGAATCAAATTCTCCTACAAACCACTATTTTCTAGTTCGGTGGGAAAAATCAACATTTTGTCAAAAAAAAATGTGAAGAAAGGTTAGAAAACCAGTGGCGATTGTTGTGACATCCATCAACAAAACTACTGTGCATGGTTGAGTACTGATGATGAGCGTGGCTTGATTGTAAAATCTTGAAAAGCTTCAAATGACTCCCCTTCTGAATGGATCTCAGAAACCCTATACACATACTTCAATCTTGAACAGTGGCCGTAAGTGAAAAGTCAAAGCTGCTAAACGAAGATATGCAGACTCTTGCCTCTGCATTTGTGAGCCAGCTTTTGAAGAGCTCCTCACTATCTGTGCGAAAGTTTTGAGATAAATTCTTGAATCCCAACATCTCCATTGTCGGAATGGGCATTCCAACTGAGCTCTCCATCAGGGCCTTGAGGAACATCTCCTCACTAGAATTTCTGTAGCATCCCGAAAACCCCCTTCCCTCCATGTCAAGAAAGCTTTTTTCTCCCCTAAACTGAACTAAATGTAATAAACTCCTTCTAGCTTTGTGGGAGAACTACTGCTAGTGTTTCCCTCTCACGCCACCCCTCCCCCACCCGTGACAGCTACCGGCGACAAAAACGAGCTCAAGCAACACAAATTTTTGACGGAATGGAACTTTGCAATCATGCCATCAAAGTTTCCGCAAAGTGCCTTTAAAAGAAGCAGGCAAACTATACACTGAACTATCTGCGCATCTACCGATCGAGGACTTCAATTCAGACTTAAAATCCTGAATAACCAATCTCCAATAAACCAGCTCACATAATCAGCAGACCAATTCGCGCCCGCCAGAACATGTGCTCTCCTAAACAGGCCAAGAACATGATGACTACCAATTGAACTAATTCAACCCAAGCCCGACACACACGAAACAACAACGGTCAGCAGCAGGCTGCCGTAGAAGCTCAATTTCAAAACCCAGAGGAGACGTTATCGCCACTCAACATTTTATTGTACAGGAACCGAGTATTGTTAAGCATTTCCGACCGTCTACACCACTCTAGTGTCAATAAAATAATCATAGGAGAGACGGAATCTGAATCGTTTTTGAGTTTGACAAGATTCCAAGCACGAACTTGTCATTTTCCTCCGGATTAAAACCGGATTGCAGATTTCCGAATTGCGGTAAACAGAGTTGAAATCGATAGCAGAAGACGTGCTTCTTGGTGGAATTTATCGCGCTAATGACGTGCATTTCGACAAAAGAGGTAGGAAAAGTGCTATTCACAAGGTTTTGTTAAAGAAAAAGGGTGTAGATAGTACCTGAGGGAGAGAGAGCTGAAGAAGTGAGGTCAGCCATGAAAGAGACCTCGAGCTCAGTTTCTGTTATTTAACGAGTGTGGCAGTTGACAAGGCGCTCGCGGGTGGAGATGTTTCGGTGTGATGCTGATGTACCGTAAGCAATGGTGCTCCCCTTGTCCTGTGCCGACACGTGGGCCGGATTAATTCTCGGTCAATTTGGAGATCAGGAGAGGTTGGGAAGAATGAGAGTTAGGTTCGAAGATTAATCTACCTTTGAAATTTTTGTAAGAGGGCAAAAAAGCAGAAATTTTAATATTTTCAATTTCCTCCTCTACTTTTCTTTTCCGGCCATACCAAATAAATCGTTGCTTAATCGGTGATGTTGAATATAGAGTGCGAAATAAATCACTGCCGAAAGCATCCAAGCAGTAAATTCAATCGAGGGTGAGTGCTCTCCTATCCTGAATTCTTTGGAGCCTTCGATGGGATAGCCAAGAAAGGAATGGACTTTTTTGCCTCGGCGGGGATAGAGCAACAGAATTTTTGAGAGTTCAAAAGAAGCCATCACCATGACAAATGGCAAGAGAAAAGTGCACTAGTATACGTCGTGCCGATGCATCAAGACAGATCGGTAGACTTGAACTTTGTTCCTATACGAACTGATCAATTTGATTAGCCATTTGCCATCTATTTTCAAAATTCAAGTATACAGAGCTTTCTCGATGCATAGATCGCATGTTTTCTCAACCGGCGTGCGCAAGACACTCGTTAACAAGACCCTTTCGGTAATAACATATATTTAGGCATAATGTGACCATAATGTGGCCATATTAACCTGGCATTGAAAGGGATTGGCCGTTGCGCCTCAAGGAAAATTTTGGTCCAATCAAAAACATTCATGATGGTGGGCCGGAGTTCATTACCAATAATATTCATATAATAAATAATATATCCCAGCCTAAACAATTTTTCTTTGACCAGAAGTATATAATTTTTAATTTCTCTTCTTCTCTTTATTTTATTAGGATGCTGACGGCGCATTTTGTTGGCGGAGGGGAGAAAGCAGTCCTTCATGTATGGAAACGACGGCTGTAATCGAAGGATGACCATATTCAGTCGATTAGATTAGTCGCTCCACTCATTGCGCCACCTAAAGTAGAGTCAAGGTAATTAAATTTGCCATGTAAACGTTTAACATGGACTCGTTACTACATGTTCAGATGGTTCACACGTGAAGGAATGACCGTGCCAGTGATTCTGCACGTAGTTTTTCGAATGCACTCTAGTCTTCGATCGCTCTTTAACATTTACTTATTATGTTCAATTTGTTTCATGAAGAACGAATGATTTTGAAGATTTTTTTTTTTCTAAAAACGAGCTCTTATATTTTTTACGAAAATAAATAGTCAACGAAAGCGATCGTCTTTAGGGAAAATATCTTTCAAGTCATTGATTTTTCGCGAAACAGGCGAAGCATTGGTTACTAATTCCATTCATGATAACTAGATGGGGTTTTTAGCGACACTTGAAAGAGACCAAACAACTTACTACATAAGTTAAGTCAGTTGTATTCCATCTTGCCATACCAAGTCAAGTCAATCTTAGATGTCGAATGGCGTTTCATGGAGAGAGAATCAAGGTCGAGCACAAAATAAGCGCGCTGAACTCAAATTTGTACCCGGTTTTTTGTTTTAATCTTAGTTAAGTAGTTCGTTTTTAACTGAGCGCTTGCAGATATAACTTCTAGGAACTCGCTAGAAACCATGCGTTATGAGTCTATGATGCATAATGTACTAAGCTTAACGTTGCCATGTGCACGAATATCATGTTTTTCCAAGATTTTCGTATATGAACGAGTTATAATATCGTAAATATGCCGTAACAAAAATTGGCAAAAGTGCACAAAAAACAAAACATTTTATAAGGAAGGACACATCGCACGGTGGAACGAGTATCCTCTAATCTTACTTTCCCAATAATTAAATTACAAGCACAAAGTATAATTCCATGGAATCTAATGGGTGGACGGTGCTTTTAAAAAAAAAAATCCCTAATCTTACTTTCCCAATAATTAAATTACAAGCACAAAGTATAATTCCATGGAATCTAATTGGCGATTTCAGACTTTTTGTTTTCTTTTGCATTGACGTTGTTTGAGTGAGAGACGGCATCTCTCTTTCATTCTCCTCTCTTTGGCCTCGTTTGAGGGATTGCTACTTCATGCATTCCTAGACTCTGCTCCCCTTCTCCACGGCACAGAACAAGCACCAAACCAGAAGACTGAATGCAAAATGTAATTAGCTTGTCCTTGGTACTGCATCTGACCTTCGATGCCTTAGTTACCATTCGTGCCAGGTAGACACGAATTCAGACGATGTTACATCAATATAAGAGAACCCGACAATTGACGCCACCGGGTTCCTCGCTCCGCCGTGCCGCCATTGCCAATGCCAGTAACTGTCACCACCTCTCTCGTCAATGTCTTCTCCATTTTCGTGGGATTTCTGTTTTTCTATTGACAGAATGAAAAACGGAAGTACAAAAGCAGATCCTGTCAGCATAGTTGGTCCTCTACTCCTGTCATCCGAAGAACAAACACGACGATGACATTCGTGACGAAGCTAACGTTCCTGACACTGATAAATGAATTCATTACTAAGAAGCTGTAGAATTCAGACACTGAGCCAAACATGGTGCGTTAGATAGATGGAATATCTTCAACTTCCAGAGGAAGATGAGATACAGATCAACTCGATGATGCCGCGCCACACACTGCACTGAACTCATCGATTGCTGCGTTTAAGCCTTAAGCCACTATATGAAGCTATCTCAACGAGCACACGCATTACAAATGAAACAAGGACCAAAAATTGGCAAGAGTAAACTTAGGGAACCTCTATTCTTAATCAGTGACATATTACAAAAACATTAACATCGAAGAACAAGCCCTCCTAAGTTAGTGCAATTTTGTCAGTTACCAAATATACAAGGCAAATTGATCAAAACTTTGCACATCGGCCTCAAAAGTTCTCTTCATCATCTTGCGCATCATCTGCACTCGTAAGATGATTAAGTGCAACCTTTGCCTTTTTAGGTTGAGAGGCTTCCCTGATTTCCTCGTCATCACCCTTTCTCTTTGTATTTTCATCCTCCTCTTCAGTATTCTTGGACATTTCATGACTACTTTCCGATTTCTCATGAGAAGATAAGTTCGCACTAGAGGCTTCGGCTTTCTTCCCAGGATCAGGATGTTTGCCTTTTTTAGATGATTCTTCAGATTCTACCAAAAAGGAGCGAATTTCTTTGCTGCTGGCAAGATCAACAGGGGTTTTCCCAGCTTTTGTCTTGGTGCTCAGGCTAGCACCTTTCTTTACCAAGTACTTCATGAGCTCCAAATGGGACCCTTGAACTGCATAGTGCAGTGGAGTAAAGCCCTTGCGATTAGAAGCTTTAACGGAGACCCCAGATGAAAGAAGCGTGCGTACGACTTCCAAATGCCCCTTTTGGGCAGCAAAGTGAATTGCCCCCATATCATCCATGGCAGCAGCCCCGACATCAGCCTTGTTCTGGCAGAGATAAGTGACCACTTGTGCCTGACCAGACCATGCTGCTAAATGGAGTCTAATGAAGTATGTCAGGTCAAGGAGAAAAATGGCAGTATAAACAAACCCTGAAGCAGAAAGTAATCACAGTTTCAAAAAGAAGAGGAAGGCAATAGCAGGCGAAATAAATAATTTTCCTATGCTGGAAGCTTGACCTGGGTATTCAGATTAACATTGTGGATTAAGTAAATATAGTGTAATCTCCAATGAATGACCGATTGAAGACATTGATATGTAAACTCAATCACAGATGAAGCTTGTGAAAGAGTATTAACAAGGAAACTTTCAGTATGATTTGACATGAAAGAGGGAATGTATAGGATTTTCAAAGATTGCCCTTCTCAAACAAGCAATTGTTGTTCGACCCAAAAAAAAAAAAAAGAAGCAATTGTTGAACAACACTCATTTATAGCAATCTTCTGAGGCAGATGCTTATCAGCTTAGCTCGAAAGATTACCAATGCCAAAGAATACCATAGCTCAACAGATTTCCTCACTAGTAGTGGAACAAATTAACATGCAAGCCTTAGTTTCAGAGGGATCACATCAGGGAAACATTGTAGTTAGGAACAAGACCGAAGCAACAAGAAAAGCAACAGATGAAGATGGCCATTGGGCGTTGGGACCATTTCATCCTTATTAGAGACACGATTCTAGATAAATTCTCTAAGCATTTCACAAGAACAGCAGCACCGACTTAACCAAGGCCTGTCCAGACAGCAGCCGGCACCTAGTCTCACGCGGTTCATGTCTCTATCCTCACAAGTTCATATTTCAGTCCATCAAATGGAATTTTTCACCCTAAGTGCAAAAAGATAGTGTCACCATTATACAATGAAAAAGGACAAGGAGTTATTTTTCTTAAACAAGTCGCAGAGCACGCCAGTGGACACAAATGCACCACTTCGTCCACCGTGAAACCTCATATAATCTCCCACACACAAGCATACACTGCGGAGCGGAGTACTGTCTATCACCACTCCTTCTCATCAATTACTAACTTTCGCTCTAACTCCAGCATCAGGACAGCAGCCTCTCTCCCCACATCTTGCATAACTGTCAAAAACTGGAAGATGCCAATTTACCAAGTAAATCGCGGGTTCGATCCCCAAATACGACGCCAATCCGGCGATGCCGATTCCAATCATCGACGAGCATCAAGCAATCGTGCAAAGTTTCACCAGTTCGAAAGGAAAAGAACAGACATGAAAGAAAGATAACCAGTAAACAGCTTTTCGCAGTATTTGTGAAGCAGAAGCAGTGCGACTAATTAGGGCGACCAATTAGGGGAGGATACGGAGTTCTGGAGTGCTTATCTCTGGAATTGACGGCCAGAGGGTTCGCGGCAAGTATCGACAGAACGGCTCTCAGGTCGCCGGATCTCGCGGCTGCGTGGAGGTCCTCGCCAGAACGTGAAGAAGCTGAACTCGGATGCTTCCCCATGTTTGTCCTTCTTCGTTAGTCGTATTGTATTAGACTAAAAACGGCTCCGATCTCTCCCCCAAGGTTTTACAGCAGAAGTAGACGCGAAGATGATGAAAAATGCCAAGTGAGGCCTATTGAAAATTTCCTTGGTCAAAGAGTCAAAGCCCATGTTTGTTGGGCCTGAACTCGTTTAGACCCGACCCGAATGAACTTCGTACTCCAGAGTTTCCCTCGCCAGGCAATTTTTGGGTGAAAAATCAAACCCTAGAGCGCAGCTAGAAATGAGTTCGCTCTCTACCATGAATCGCCATGCTCGTTCCTTAATCTCCAAAATCTTCGATTCGAACCACAGACTCGTATCTCCTTCGTCTTCTCTTCTTCAACGCATCATGGTCTCACTTCAAGATCGCAGTCGTCAGGCAAGTGGCTTTTCCTTTGTTTTCTGATTTTTGGGTTCCTCCGTGGTGCTTGATTTGCGAGAATCCCTACGGAGCGCCTCGAGCTACTGGTTATGCCTCGGTCTGCCTTGTTCAATGTTGTTTCTTGAAACTTCGAATTTGCATTTTTGGATTGGCATTCTTCTTAGCGCATCGCTTTAGATTGCCATTTAGGTGCAGCGATTAGGAACTATCGTGGACTTCAAGGATGATCAGATACTCGGCGGTTTATTTCGCACTTCATCGTGCTGCTCCATGCATTTCGTGCTTGTTTTGCTGAATGTGCCATTCGTTATTTATTCAAATTTAAGCCGGTATCTCCATATCGGGATTGTGCTCCGATCATTTTGGAGAGAAATTGCTGAATGCTGTTTGCGCCTAGAGATCTGATGAACAAATTTAGTTTTGGAGGCCATGGTTATTAGGCAAGGAATGATGGGCCATTTCATTTTTGCAGGATCTACTGGGCCAGGTGAAGCCATATCTCCTTGTATGAATGATGTTTCGATGATAAAAATGTATGGAAATGTATATGGAGCTTCCACAGTTTATGATGTTAATACGTTAAGGACACGTATGATTAACCCTCCCATTTGACCCGGACGAGGTTCATCCACTCTTCAACTCAAAAGGATGTTGAGAATGGCACTGGCTCCAGGTTCATGGATCATGTTAGGGGAATCGTGGAGGAAGAAGGGAAAGCCCTTGGTGGTTTTCAATATTCTCACTACAACATGGAGCAAGATGTTGATTTCGTCCACATAAAGCTTATGCGCAACAATACGTTTGTTACGGTGACTGATTCCAAAGGTAACAAGAAGATTGGCGCATCGGCTGGCTGTTTGCCGGAAATGAAAGGGAGGCCCGAAGCTATCTAGATATGCTCTGCC